>MU249573.1:11720150-11772650 GCA_018977245.1 Lethenteron camtschaticum | reverse complement strand
GTGAGAGTGTGTCTGTGTGTGAGTGGGGAGCGGTTTGCGCGCTGCGCTACGAACCCAGCTACCCGAGTTCGATTCCCACTCACGGCCAACACCGGTGGCGATTCTCTGAACCGGTCCTGGGTCTCCCCTGGGTCGACTCAGCCTCATATGAGTACCCGGTGCGGTGTGCAAACATCGCCACTGAGGGAGACAAAGGCGGCCGGGTGTGGTGCTGGCCACCCACCCCCTCGCGTGCCACAGTGCTGGCCTTCATAGGCGCTGCTGCTACTCGCTAACAGCACTTGCCCGACAGTCTGAGAGGCTACACGGGGGACCTTCACTATTATCTGTGTGTGTGTGCGAGTGTTTCTATCTATACGGGAGGGGGGGGTTGAATATTTTGTCTCAGTTGCGATTTAGTGATTCAGTGAGCAAGGCTGTGTACGGCTGTGTGTGCACACATGTGCACATACACACGTGTGCACACACACGCATGTGCACATACACATGTGCGCGCACACACGTGTGTCTCCGTGTGCATCGCAGTGCAAACGGAGGCCATGCAAAGCTGCACGGCCCAGATTTCGCCCCCCCCCAATTTAACATCGGAGCCGGGGGGGCTGGGAGGGGGGGGCTGGGAGGTGCTGGGGGGGGCCTGGGGGGGGGCTCGGGTGAGTTTATCCACGGGAGGACAACCGCTGTCGATTTCCCGGCCAAAATGCGGCGCTCTGCATTATTGATGGGGGTCAATTTTGTTTTTCAAAATATGTAATCGACCACGAGAAACTACTTGGCAGGCATTGTGACGTCAGGGAGGAGGGGGACACACCCCCCCCCAGGAGTCACGTGACTCGGCGATAGCAAACAACAACAAACAAACAACAACAGAGACAAGTCCCAAAACATCGCTTGGACAAAGGCGTTCGCCGTTGAAAACCTCCTCGCTCGCACAACCACTCGCCCCGAGACGCGGACAAAGTGGGCCCTGAGAAGGACGGGGGGGGGGCCTGGGGAGGGGGGGGNCTCTCACGCGGCCCCCCTCTCTCTTCCGAACATCCCCCCCCCCATCCATCCATCGTTCCCATCTTCTCCTACTACACGCCGTCGTCACCGATGCGCTGTTCACTCGTTCGTCCGTGTCGCTCCACTCGCGTGTTCAGCTCGATGGGGGGGGGGGGGGGGGGCAAGGCCTAGGCCCCCCCCGTACCCCCACCAACCTCTACCCATCGCGACCAAAGGCAATCGTCGGTAAATGGTAAATGATGTGTCCCTACCTCCCTCTCATTCTCTCTCTCTCAGATGTTGGTTGTCGCGCGCCTCGACGGGCGCGGAGATTTGTTTGTTGTTGTTGTTTGTTTGTGTTATGGCTTCGTTACGAGACGGTGCAGCCGCGTGGCGGACGAGGCGGGAGACGGAGACGGAGAAAAACAACCCCAGGAATTCCTCCGCACGCGGCCGCAACCAACCGGAGACGAGTCGTTGTGACGTCGGCAAGCTGCTTTGACGCGTCACGGCACGAAGGGCGGACGGAGCCCGCTGATTGGCGGAGCGAGCCGTGCAGCAGTGACGTCATCGTCGTCATCGTCATCATAGCCTTGGCTTCTTAGAAAATGTATCCCCCCTTCCACCCCCCCCCCTTAAAACCATGTAATATAACAACAACAACAATTATAATAAAAAAACACGGAAAAATAACTCCGGTATCCTATTTACAGACGCCGTCGATTGCTTGCAAATATTCTCCCTTTTAAAAAATAAAATAAACTACGATTATAACAATTCGTTTCCAACTGCAAAACTATAGCGAGCTGCAGCAGCAGCGGCGGCGGCAGCGTGCTGTTATATTCGGCTTGTTCGCTTGCTATGTACGATAATAACAATTCTAAAGGATACTAATATTTAAATACTGCATACACGCGTGTGTGTGTGCGCGCGCGCATGCACACACACATATCGCACGATCATGTTTGTCTTTCCGAAAGCTGCCTTGAATGTTGACATTGCAACGATTCCCCGCACACCCAAACAGCTGTGGTGGTGGGTGGTGGTGGTGGGTGGTGGTGGTGGGGGAGGTGGGGGGTGGTGCATAGCTCCAGATGGCATCGCGATAGTCTACGCGTCTCCATCCTCCCGTGGGGGGCTGTGGGGGCGGGGGGGGCTGTGGGGGGGGGGGGTATAGCCCATCGCCGAATACGACAGTGGAGGGTGGACCACCAGAGCAGTCGTTCACTGCCGGAGCTGCCCAGGGCTGAGCTCCAGAAAATACCCTCCCCCCCATACCGCCTCGCTGTCGGGGGAGACTGGGAGGGTCAAAGCAAGGACGGAGGTCACGGGGCAGACCCAGTTGGGTGGCACGGGTCACGGGGCAGACCCAGCCGGGTGGCACGGGTCACGAGAGAGACCCAGTCGGGTGGCACGGGTCACGGGAGAGACCCAGTTGGGTGGCACGGGTCACGGGACAGACCCAGCCGGGTGGCACGGGTCACGGGCAGACCCAGTTGGGTGGCACGGGGCAGACCCAGTTGGGTGCCACGGGTCACGGGAGAGACCCAGTTGGGTGGCACGGGTCACGGGCAGACCCAGCCGGGTGGCACGGGTCACGGGCAGACCCAGTTGGGTGGCACGGGTCACGGGGCAGACCCAGTTGGGTGGCACGGGGCAGACCCAGTTGGGTGGCACGGGTCACGGGAGAGACCCAGTTGGGTGGCACGGGTCACGGGGCAGACCCAGCCGGGTGGCACGGGTCACGGGCAGACCCAGCTGGGTGGCACGGGGCAGACCCAGTCGGGTGGCACGGGTCACGCGGCAGACCCAGTTGGGTGGCACGGGTCACGGGGAGACCCAGTTGGGTGGCACGGGTCACGGGGCAGACCCAGTTGGGTGGCACGGGTCACGGGGCAGACCCAGTTGGGTGGCACGGGTCACGGGAGAAACCCAGTTGGGTGGCACGGATCACGGGAGAGACCCAGTCGGGTGGCACGGGTCACGGGAGAGACCCAGTTGGGTGGCACGGGTTGACTGACCGAGGTGACTGGCAGATGCACCACCTGTGCTCCCCACTGTTCCAACTCACCCACTCACTCGCCGACTCACCCACTCACTCCGTCACCCACCCACTCACTCACGCACAGACCCAGGTGGCATGGGTTGACTGACCGAGTTGACTTTTTTCCTTCCTTTCCCTACAAACGAAGACCCCCCCCCCTTTGCCCCCCTCCCCTCCGCCCCCCCTCTGCCCCCCTCGCCCGACTTACGAACGAGCCACGTGGGCGACACACTGTGACGTCAACAATCCCTCCCTCCGCCCCCCATCCACACCGAGATGATATCAACAACAATAACAACAACAACAACAATCGTAATAGTCACGATGGCATTGTGCGGAAGAAGGCTGCGGTTGAACAACAACAACACAAAAGAGAAAGTTGCTGAAATCTCACCAAGAATAAAATACGCCGAGAGGCGGAGGGCGAGAGATTGACAAACAACAACAACAACAAGACGGCTGAACCTCAAACAACAACAACAACAAAATGAGGATTAGGGAAATGAATCGGTCCGCTCCGGAAACCCACGATGCTAAAAAAACGAAACGTTACGTGGAACAACAACAACGTGGACAAAACAAGCGACCAAACAAACAAATAAACAAACAAATAAACAAACAAACAATGCCCCTCCCCCCAAAGAGGCCCAATAGCTGCAACTGTGAAGCGCTGGAGCGGAGTGCAAATCAACTCGCAGGGCAGCGTGCACGACACAGACACGCGTGCGTGGGTGGGTGCGTGGGTGGGTGAGTGGGTGGGTGAGTNGGTGGGTGAGTGGGTGAGTTGGTGGGTGAGTGGGTGAGTGGGTAGGTAGGTTGGGTGGGTGAGTGGGTGGGTGGGTAGGTGCGTGGGTGAGTGGGGGGTGAGTGGGTGAGTGCGTGGGTGGGTAGGTGCGTGGGTGGGTGAGTGGGTGAGTGGGTGAGTGGGTGGGTGGGTGAGTGGGTGGGTGAGTGAGTGGGTGAGTGGGAGGGGTGAGTGCGTGCGTGAGTGGGTGAGTGGGTGAGTGGGTGGGTGGGTAGGTGCGTGGGTGAGTGGGTGGGTGGGTAGGTAGGTGAGTGGGTGGGTGAGTGAGTGGGTGAGTGGGAGGGGGTGAGTGCGTGCGTGGGTGGGTGAGTGGGTGAGTGCGTGGGTGGGTAGGTGCGTGGGTGGGTAGGTGCGTGGGTGGGTGGGTGGGTGAGTGGTGAGTGGGTGGTGCGTGGTGGGTAGGTGCGTGGGTGAGTGGGTGGGTGAGTGGGTGGGTGGGTGAGTGGGTGAGTGCGTGGGTGGGTAGGTGCGTGGGTGGGTGAGTGGGTGAGTGGGTGAGTGGGTGGGTGGGTAGGTGCGTGGGTGGGTGGGTGAGTGGGTGGGTGGGTGAGTGCGTGGGTGGGTGAGTGGGTGAGTGGGTGGGTGGTAGGTGCGTGGGTGGGTGGGTGAGTGGGTGGGTGGGTGAGTGCGTGGGTGGGTGAGTGGGTGAGTGGATGGGTGGGTAGGTGCGTGGGTGGGTGGGTGAGTGGGTGGGTGGGTGAGTGCGTGGGTGGGTGAGTGGGTGAGTGCGTGGGTGGGTAGGTGCGTGGGTGAGTGGGTGGGTGAGTGGGTGGGTGGGTGAGTGGGTGGGTAAGTGAGTGAACAAACTTAAGCCAACCTTAACCCGAACCCCGTTCCACCCACGTATCCACAAGTTCGTAAAACAAGATTATATCATCATCGTCATCATCACTATCATTATCGTGGTTTTTTTTGTTTAGCTGCATTAAAAAATTGAAAAGAAACGCGACAAATGGAAAAACGCGACCGACAGAGCGGTGGGGGAAGTTTGCGAGTACAAATGATCAACGCGTTATAAAAGTAGTGAAGCTACCATCATCATCATCGTCGTCGTCGTTGCCACATCATCAGCATCATCATCATCACAATAAGAAGAACAATACCAATAATGATAATTACCAGGCTATAAAGTGCTTCATCCACCAGACGGCCGACGACAATTAGACAAATCTCAATTCTTGTCTCTCTGTATGTTTCTGTCTGTCTCTCTCTATCGCCGTCTCTCTCTGTCTCTATGAACAAGCGCCATGACCTCGCCAACTTCGCCTGTGCTCAGGCGACGATGGCGGTGTACAGAACGAGGAAAAAGATGCTGGAGGGTGACACTGACGGCTGCTCTGATCTTCCAGTGTTCAGGGGCCTGCTCAAGGCGCGCTCCGGCTGGAGCACGCCATGTACCACACACATGCCGGTGATGTGCAGAGCGTCTTCTTCGAACGCTGGGGCTGGACAAGCCCCTCTCTGTAGCAGCGTGGACGGCACCCTCGTGGTGTTCACCTTCTGAAGCGCTCGCTCGTCACCGTGGCGTGCGCGATGACACCACCACCACCACGTGACTTTTATTTCGTGTTGTGCGCGGTGCATTTAGCGCCACAGCGCATGGATTTATAGCGATTGTTATTTGTGTTGCTGGTGACTTTGTGTGTTTCATATCGGAATCGCCTCCAGTGCTGTTGCTGCTAGCGGCAATAAAAGTTGTTCAAAAGTCAAAAGTTTGACTCTCTCTCTGTCTCTCTCTCTCNTTGCATCTGTTTGTGTGTCTCTGTCTGTCTCTCTCACTCTCTGTCTCTCTCTCTCTCTGTATCTCTCTCTGTGTGTCTCTCTCTCTCTGTTGTCTTTCTCTCTGCGGCAAGAGCACGCGGACCAAAGACAAAAAAAAATCCGACATCGCAACAACAACAACAGCAACAACAGCAACAATAACAACAGCAACAACAACCCCGGGGAGCACGACGGTAAACACGCCTCTGCATAGAGTTGCAGCGAAAAGCTTTGGTCATCATTTATATATTTATATATATATATAAATAAAGATTGACGCAAATAAGTAAAGCCGACCGCCCCCCCCACCCCCTCGAGTATTGCTTTTGCGAATCGATGCAGAAGAATGTTGTGTGCTTGGAAGCAAACGTTCTCTTCGTGTGAAAGCGTCAAGAGTGACGCACTCGAGCGAGACGCCTCCGACGGAGCGGGGCACGGTCGCTGAGGTTGGAGGGGGTGGTGGGGGGAGAAACCCGGCGCGGATCTCCAACACGCCGGGATCCAGGAATTTCCAACACCGAGATCCAGGATCCAACACTGAGATCCAATTTCCATTTCGACCAAGATCCAGGATTTCCACACCGAGATCCAGGATCCAACACTGAGATCCAGGATTTCCATTCGAGCACCTGGATTTCCAATCCAAGATCCAGGATTTCCACACCGAGATCCAGGATTTCCATTTCGAGCACCTAGATTTCACACCAAGATCCAGGATTTCCACACCAACATCCAGGATCCAAAAACCGAGATCCACGATTTCCATTCCGAGCACCTGGATTTCCAATCTAAGATCCAGGATTTCCATTTCGGGATCCAGGATCCAGCACAGAGATCCAGAATGTCCACATTTGAGATCGTGGATTTCCACGAAAAGTTAAAAGAATTCAACGTTTCGATTGCGCCCCCAACGAAAGGAGGAGAGAACCGTCGCTCCAGGGAAGGCCGGCAAATGACCCGAAGGCTACGGTGCCACGACTGGGGGGGGTGGGGTAGGGTGGGAGTAGGGGGGGGAGTTCTATTTGATGGGGGCCCGGTGGAGGGAGAAGTTGATCGATCATCTTCACTGGTTGGGGGTGGAAGTGAAGGGGGCTGGGTGAGTGAGGGGGCTGGGTGAGCGAGGGGGCTGGGTGAGCGAGGGGGCTGGGTGAGCGAGGGGGGCTGGGGAAGGCAACGTGGCTACATTTCATGACGATTAAAAACAAATCGCAATTAAAATCATCATCATCATGATCACCACCACCACCATCGGCATCGTCGTCATCGTCGTCGTCGTCACCACCGTAGCGATGAGCAAAGGCTGCCACGCTCCCGGGGTGTGGACAAGGGATCTTCTACAACAGCAGCAGCTTCGTATATGGGGTGGTGCCTTACCTGGCTAACAAGCGCCACGATCTCGCCAACTTCGCCTGCGCCCAAGCGAAGATGGGGGTGTACAAGACGAGGAAAACGCTGCTGGAAGGCGACACTGACGGCTGCTCTGTGATGATTCCAGTGTTCAGGAGCCTGCTCAAGGCGCGGCTCCGGCTGGAGCACGCCATGTACCACACGCGTGCCGGTGACGCACCCCTCGTCTTGTTCGAACGCTGGGGGTCAAGTTTAGGCCTCTGAACCGGCGTGAACGGCACCCTCCATTTCACCTTCTCACGTGCTCGCTCTGTCGGGCGTGGCGTGCGCGACGACCACCACCACTACCACCACCACGTGACGTCTTTGAGTTGTGCGTGGCGCGTCCATGTTTTTGTTTGTGTTTGGTTATTTGTTGCTGGTGACTTTGTGTGTTTCGTATCGAAATCGGCTCCAGTGCTGTCGCTGCTGGCGGCAATAAAAGTGGTTTCAAAGACAAAAGTCTCTCACTCTCTTTCTCTCTCGTTCTCTCATTCTCTCTCTCACTCTCTCGCTCTCTCACTCTCTCGCTCTCTCTCTCTCTGTCTCTCTTCACATCTGGAGACCCCCGAGATGACACTCCGGGGTTCCCGGACTCTCAGCGGGAGAGACCAAACGAGCGGCGACGAGATGCGAGAGTCCCACGCCACGGGCAAATAAAAAAAAGGCACAAAGTCCTCTTCCTCTACCTTTCAATCCTCCTCATGCGTTCCACTTCGCTGTGTCCCATCCTCGCCTCGTCTTCTACCGCGCGACGCAACACGTGGGGGGGGGGGGTGCTGCTCCCCCCCCCGCACCCCTAAGGAAAATAATATGACTTACTAAACGTGCACGTTACCAGAACCAACAACAACAATTACTTCCGTCGCTTTGATTGCTTTTTCCACGTTTCACTTCTTCCTCAATTCCTTTCGCACCTCCCCCCCCCAACTCCCACCCCCCCGCAACAAGACGCACGCCTACGACCCGTTTTCCACTCGCACATCTGAGCCGTGCCAGCACGGGTGGCAATTTATTAGTTTTTTTGTCTGTCCACTGGCAATTTTCACCGAGCCGTGCTGGCATGGCCACGGCACGGGTGGGTGGATTTGTTTGTTTCCACTGCCATTCTGCCGGGCCGTGCTACGCCGTGCCTTCGCGAGACACCACATCTGAAATCGCTGGCTCGGGGGGTGGGAAGAGGCGGGGGGGGGGGGAAGCAGGGCCAGGCCACGGAAGAGAGAGAGAGGGAGGGGGGGCCACTAACAACGGCGTAAGGCATCTCGATGTCAACGAAATCCGAACGGCACGAGAAAGTCAACGGCACGGCTCGAGTTGCGTATTGGTGGGGGAAGGGAAGAAAAAAACTGGCCCCGGCACGGCTCGGGTGCGGCAGTGGAACAGAGGCGGAGCCCCTGGCGCGGCTCGGGTGTTGCATTCGGTGCGGGGTGTCCAACCCAATGCGGAACAAAGCGAGCGCTGATTGTACAAAAGTGCGTTGCTCATTTTGCGTGGGTGGGGGGCGTGGGGGCGTGGGGGGGGGCGTGGGGGGGGGGGCGTGTGTGGGGGGGGGGGTATCTCGCTCCGACTCATAGTGCAGACAGACTAAAGGCAGGCCCACAACCCGAGCAACCACCAAGTCGATCGGTCGCACGCAATTCGGCGACTTAATCTCGTACACGCGGACGTCTCCGCAATCGGATGCGAGCAGTTGCATGCAACCGACTAGCTTACACGCACACTCAGGCGTAATTGTCGTGCGCGACACAAAAGCTACGGGGGGGGAGGGGGGAGGGGGGAAGCCAACTGACTCCAGTTGCGTGCAAACACGTTGCGCAACCAGTTTGCAACTGGGCAGCGCAACCGATTGCTTCGTGGGTGTGTGAACCCGGCTTACAAAAAACAAGGGGGGGGGGAGGGGGGTTATTCATCATCAACACCGTGTCAACGTGATCATCATCAGCCGTCGTTACACAAATACCTCATCACAATGGGAACATTTTCATAGTGCAACATCAGCGCGCTCTTATTGTTTTAACGACGGAAGCATTTTTTCTTTCTTCTTCTTTTGCATTTCTTCGCGGTCGGTTTTAGCGTCACGCTCGGGGTCGTGACCTTTGTAAACTCCGCGTACCCCCCACACACTCCCCCCCCCCCCCCACAACTCCGTGACCTCCACCCTCCCCCGCCAGGGGTGGGGGTGTGTGGGAGGGGGTCATCGCGGCGCGTCGGACACTTGGGGGGCGGTAATTGCATTCCTCTGCCCCCCCCCACACCGTTTTGTTTTCTCCATCGATGATATATTATTTTTGTTGTTGTTTAAAAAAGAAAACTGGGAATGAATGAAGACGTTTGATCATCATCATCATCAACAATATCATTGAATCATCGTGAGAATCATCATCATCATCACGAGCATCACCGCGGTCTCATCATCTCAATACACCCTCGGATGCAAAAATGCTTTAAAATATGCAATATATATAGAAGTATATAATTTGATTATTATTTTTTTTGCTTTGCCGCCACAACAAATATTCGCTCTTTCTTTAGAGTCCAGAGGCGCCGGGACTTTGCAACAACAATAACAACTTGCCCTGTGTCTCCCCACTGAGCCCCCACCTCTAACCCCCACTAACCCCCCCCCCCCCACCACTCCCTCTAGCCCCTCCGACCTTCAGAGGGGAGTAGAGGGACATACACACACACAAACACTGAGTCACACATTAAACCAGAACAACTTCTAGTCCGTAAACCCCATTGCATGTGCGGACCCACAAATTCCCCTGTCTCTCCCCGCCCCCACTAACCCCCCCCCACCACTCCCTCTAGCCCCCCATCTTCAGAGCGGAGTAGAGAGACACACACACACAAACGCTGAGCCACACACTCAATCAGAAGAGCTTAGAGCATCGTAACCCATCATTGCTTGTTCTCTTTGCCTCGAGTGGCACAATGGGCACGCTGAGCGATCCTTGTCCATTTATTCTAGATTTGAAGCTTTCGTGACTGCAAGGATTCATATTCTTAGGTTTTTTCGGTAAAGTCACGTATATATACAAATACTGTTTCTTGGAATTTCTCTACTTGATACAGCTATCGTGCTGTGACGGTTCCACCTGAAGACGGAAGCTTGTGTTGCCTCCGAAACGTCGTGATTTTTATTTTATTTTTATTTTACTTTAATTAATTTACTTTTTTTACCTACGTTACTTTACCGAAAAAACCTAAGAATCCTTGTCCATTTAATTTAACCTGCACACAGGCTCTCCTCTACTTACGAACGAGCTCGGTTTCAGGAGGGGTCTGTTCGTAAGTCGATCTGTTCGTAAGTCCCAACTTTACTCGCTGTCGGTTCCAAACGCGTTGTACGGCGTGTACACTAAACACGGGAGAATGGCTTTAAAATTTGTATAATCTCCTGCAGATATAGATGCCACTGGTGCTTCATGTTCTGCAGACGTAGATGCCACTGGTTCTTCACGCTCTGCAGATGTAGACGCCACTGGTTCTTCACGCTCTGCAGATGTAGATGCCACTGGTTCTTCACGTTCTGCAGATGTAGATGCCACTGGTGCTTCACGTTCTGCAGATGTAGATGCCACTGGTTCTTCACGTTCTGTAGATGTAGTTGCCACTGGTTCTTCACGTTCTGCAGATGTAGATGCCACTGGTTCTTCACGTTCTGCAGATGTAGATGCCACTGGTTCTTCACGTTCTGCAGATGTAGGTGCCACTGGTTCTTCACGTCTGCAGATGTAGATGCCACTGGTTCTTCACGTTCTGCAGATGTAGATGCCACTGGTTCTTCACGTTCTGCAGATGTAGGTGCCACTGGTTCTTCACGTTCTGCAGATGTAGATGCCACTGGTTCTTCACGTTCTACAGATGTAGATGCCACTGGTTCTTCACGTTCTGCAGATGTAGATGCCACCACCGCCGTCTATTGCATGACGGTTGAACTTACGACTGGACACACGAACGACAACTGGACACACGGACCAGGTTTGTTCGTATCTCTGCAAGTTCGTAAGTCGAATGCTCATAAGTAGAGGAGTCCCTGTGTATATTTGTAAGCGATTTGTTTACCTTTCCTATACTCAGCACTCCTATCGTGCGTTTTGCATAATTTTCTTTGTTGTTGTTGTAACGTTCAGACCCCGTGCCCCCCCCCCTGTGGAATTAAGAGCTTTATAGATCATCGGATTCCTTCTCCAGTAATAAATAAATACTCCGTCCCGCGCGCATTCCGTGCACCCCGCTCCGTTCCTACCAGGATCCTCCCCTCTTACCTGGGCCCCAGCCCCTACTACACCCCCCTCCACCCCCCCCCCTCCACTACCCCCCCTCCACCACCCCCCCCTCCACCACCCCCCTCCACCACCCCCCTCCACCACCCCCCCTCCACCACCCCCCCTCCACTACCCCCCCCTCCACCCCCCCTCCACCCCCCTCCACCACCCCCTCCACCACCCCCCTCCACCACCCCCCTCCACTACCCCCCCCCCCACCCCCCCCTCCACCACCCCCTCCACCACACCCCCTCCACCACAAACCCCCCCACTACTCCTCCCTCGACCCCCCCCCCTCCACCACCCCCCTCCACCACCCCCCCTCCACCACCCCCCCTCCACTACCCCCCCCCTCCACCCCCCCCCTCCACCCCCCCTCCACCACCCCCCTCCACCACCCCCCCTCCACCACCCCCTCCACTACCCCCCCCTCCACCACCCCCTCCACCACCCCCTCCACCACACCCCCCTCCACCACAAACCCCCCCACTACTCCTCCCTCGACCCCCCCCCTCCACCACACCCCCCTCCACTACCCCCCCCCTCCACCCCCCCTCCACCACCCCCCCTTCTCCACCACACCCCCTTCCACCCCCCCTTCCACCACCCCTCCACCACCCCGTTCGTGCCCCAGGACCCCAGTCCTGGATCTCCCAGGAAACTCGGGGGGGGGGGGTAGCGATAACGTTCACACAACGTTCACACAACGGTGCTTTGTTTGTGCCCACAGCCTGGTGTGGTGTGTGGGGGTGGTGGTGGTTCATCTCGTAGGTGCTGCTGCTGCTACTCGCTACTCACAGCACTTGCCCCACCAATCTGTTAAGGCGACACGAAGTGGTGGGGGGGGGGGAACCTTTGTCTCTGTGGTGGTGGTTCATTTCGCCGCTGGTTTCGTGAGCAACAGCAGCAACAGCGGCAGCAGCAGTAACAGCAGCAGCAACAGCAGGAGCAACAGCGACAGCAGCAGTAACAGCAGCAGCAACAGCAGGAGCAACAGCGGCAGCAGCAGTAACAGAATCAGCAGCAACAGCGTTCGCTAAGCGGCGTTGTCGTCACGAATGTAACATCCCCCCACACCCCCCACCACACACTCCCCCACGCACACACCCCCCACGCACACACACACCCCCCCACGCACACACCCCCCCCCACGCACACACCACACAGAGGAGGCGGTGGGGGCATGAATTTGATTCTCACCCCGCACCACCACCACCCACCCCGCACCACCGACCCCGCACCACCACCCACCCACCTCCACCACCACCCACCCCGCACCACCATCACCACCACCCACCCACCACCTCCACCCACCCACCCACCTCCACCACCACCACCACCACCCACCCCGCAGCACCCACCCACCACCACCTCCACCACCACCACCACCACCCACCCACCCACCTCCACCACCACCACCCACCCACCTCCACCACCACCACCCACCACCACCACCACCACCACCCACCCACCTCCACCACCACCCACCCACCACCACCACCACCACCACCACCCACCCGCACCACCACCACCACCACCCACCCCGCACCACCACCACCACCCACCTACCAAATATTTCTTCGCATCATCGACATTTGTATCGCCTCCCTCTCCCTCCCCGGCGTCTCCGTCTCGACTCCGCATCACCCCCCAACCCCCCCCCCAATCCCCATTGTTGCTGTTCCGCGACTTCGAAAAAACCCACCACGAAGACGACGAAGACGATCGCCGTTCGTGAGCGGCGGAGGGAGGAACGGCGCCTCGGTTCCATCACCCCCCCCCCTGCCCCCCCGGCTTTAAAGCGTCAACCGTAGGGTCCAGGAGGGGCAGGGGGGCAGCAGTGTTGGGGCTGGCGAGTGAGGAGGAGGAGGGGGGGGCAGCAGTGTTGGGGCTGGGGAGTGAGGAGGAGGAGGGGGGCAGCAGTGTTGGGGCTGGGATGAGGAGGAGGTGAGGATGAGGAGGGGGGAGGCGATGCTGCGCTCAGTCGGTCGACGCGAGCTGCTCAGCTCGCGGATTTGCGTGGGGGCGCGCGCGCGTGCACACGCGCGCGCGCACACGCGCGTGTGCGTGTGCGCGCGTGTGTGCGTGTGTGCGCGCGTGTGTGCGTGTGCGCACGTGTGTGCGTGTGTGCGCGTGTGTGTGTGCGTGTGCGCGTGCACACGCGTGTGTGTGTATGCGTGTGTGTGCGTGTGCGGGAATCGATGTGCGCCACCACAGGGGACAGCTGCCACCGTCGTGGGTGGGGTTGGGGTTGGTGGGGTTGGTGGTGTGGGGGGGGTGGGAGAGGGGTGGTGGCCACCTTCGGATTGTTGACGTCGCGAAGGGACTCGGAGTTGCTGCGGCGTTGGAGCAACGTCGCCGCAGAAGTGCCCCGTTTTAATACGACCCTGGCGACCACCTCTCCGTGCGCGTTGCACGCGCACGGCACCACGTGCGTTGCACCACGTGTGCGTTGCGCGCGCGGCACCACGTGGTGTTGCACGCGCGCGCNGCACCACGTGGGGTTGCACGCGCGCGGCACCACGTGTGCGTTGCACGCGCGCGGCACCACGTGGCGTTGCACGCGCGCGGCACCACGTGGTGTTGCACGCGTGCGCGGCACCACGTGGTGTTGCACGCGCGCGGCACCACGTGGGGTTGCACGCGCGCGGCACCACGTGGTGTTCCACGCGCGCGCGCGACGCACGCACGGACTGTTCAATTCGCGCGGGATTTTCACGGACACGTTTTGTGGGCGGTGCTGGTGGTGGTGGTGGGGGTGTAAGTCACCTTTGTTATTTTTACGTAGGGGTTTTGTGTGTGTGGAACTCTCTCTCTCTCCCCCCTCACTCTCTCTCTCCTCTCTCTTCCCATCTCTCTCTTTTCGCCGGTTTTGCGTGGTTCTTTTTGTTGTTTAGTTTTTTGCCCGCGAATAAAACTCTCGTCCTCGCCACTTGGCTCCGCGTCGCAGTTCCCACAGTCCAAGGTCGAGCCAAGGTCGTGCCAAGATCAGGCGACGGCGCCTGAGCCGACACCTCCATCACCGCAGCCGCCGCTGTCGTTCCGACGCAACATCCAACATGCGTCCGTTGCTGGCGGTGGTGGCGGCGGTGGTGGTGGCGGTGGCGGCGATGGTGGCTACCCCCAGCGCAGGGGTGAGGGGTGGCTCAGAGGCAGCGTGGATTAGCCCAGGTACCAGGACTGTGGAACGGGCAGCAGAAAGAGGTGTGGGGAGGGGGTAGAGGTGGTGGGGGGGATGGAGAGAGACGGACAGAGGGATATCATCGCGATCATCGTCATAATCACCATCGTCATCATGATCGTAATCATCGTCAAACCGAACGTCATCAACATCGCAGGGATCTTCGCCACTTTTTGTCATCGTCAGTTCGGAGTTCAGATCTGGTGTACACACGCACGCGCGCGTACACACACGCGTACACACACACGTACACACACACGTACACACACACGCGTACACACACACGCGTACACACACGCGTACACACACACGCGTCCACGCGCGTACACACACGTACACACACACGTACACACACACGTACACACACACACACACGTACACACGTACACACACACGCGTACACACACACACACACACACACACACACACGTACACACACACACACGTACACACACACGTACACACACACACACACACGTACACACACACGTACACACACACGTACACACACACGTACACACGCACACACACACGTACACGCGCGTGGGAAGAGCAAGCGTAGTGGGGGGGGGTAGACGAATCTCCGTCTCGAGGGGGGTCACCGAGGAACACGTGTGCACGATGTTCCCGCATTCCCGTCCGTGGTGGGGGGGCGTGGTGGTGGTGGGGGGGGGGGCAGCGGCCGTGGTGGATCGGGCTCGCCCGCTAGGCAAGTTGGGTGGCTAGGAGATGTTAACCACCTCGCCTGGTACGCAGGAGGTCGTGGGTTCGATCCCGACCCCTGACTACGCCTGCTGTATATTTGGAGTTTGCGTGTCTCTCTCTCATCATCATCATCACGGTGGCTAGGAGATGTTAACTACCTCGCTTGGTGTGCAGGAGGTCGTGGGTTCGATCCCGACCCCTGACGACGCCTGCTGTATAGTTGAAGTTTGCGTGTCTCTCTCTCATCATCATCATCACGGTGGCTAGGAGATGTTAACTACCTCGCCTGGTATACAGGAGGTCGTGGGTTCGATCCCGACCCCTGGACGCCTGCTGTATATTTGGAGTTTGCGTGTTTCTCTCTCATCATCATCATCATCACGGTGGCTAGGAGATGTTAACTACCTCGCCTGGTATACAGGAGGTCGTGGGTTCGATCCCGACCCTGACGACGCCTGCTGTATATTTGGAGTTTGCGTGTCTCTCTCTCATCATCATCATCATCACGGTGGCTAGGAGATGTTGACCACCTCGCCTGGTGTACAGGAGGTCTTGGGTTCGATCCCGATCGCTTACGACGCCTGATGCTGTATATTTGGAGTCTGCATCTCTCTCTCTCTCTCCCTGTGGTAAGATGTTAACTACCTCGCCTGGTGTGCAGGAGGTCGTAGGTTCGATCCCGACACTGACGCCTGCTGCTGTATATGCGGAGTTTGCGTGTCTCTCTCTCATCATCATCATAATCACGGTGGCTAGGAGATGTTGACTACCTCGCCTGGTGTGCAGGAGGTCGTGGGTTCAGTCCTGACCCTGACGCCTGCTGCTGTATATTTGGAGTTTGCGTGTCTCTCTCTCTCCACCCGTTTGGTGGTGGTGGTGGTGGCGGTGGTGCAGGATGAGTCGAAAGGGGAAAAGGCGTTTTTCACAAACAACGTTTGCCAGAGCAAAGACTCGTCAGGGGGCAGCAGAGGGCAGCAGAGGGCAGCAGCGGTAGCCCGCGCGGCCCTCGTCTGTCGAGGAACGCCGTGGTGGGCAGCTGGGATTCGCGTTTTTCTATTTTCCAGAGGTCAAGAGTTCAAGTCCAAGACGAATTATTTCTGCTGCTGAGTTGGCAGTGTGGTGCACAGCCAACAACTCAACAACAACAACGTTCCGTTGTCAACAACAACAACAACAGTGTGCGTGATGCCGTAAATAATAATAATAATTAACCCGTAATCGGTGGTTTGGGTGGTAGGGGTGGTATGGGTGGTAGGGGTGGTATGGGTGGTAGGAGTGGTAAGGGTGGTTTGGTGGTAAGGGTGGTAGGGGTGGTAGGGGTGGTATGGGTGGTAGGAGTGGTAAGGGTGGTAGGGTGGTAGGGGTGGTAAGGGTGGTAGGGGTGGTAAGGGTGGTATGGGTGGTTTGGGTGGTAGGGGTGGTATGGGTGGTAGGGGTGGTAAGGGTGGTATGGGTGGTATGGGTGGTAGGGGTGGTATGGGTGGTAGGGGTGGTGGGTGGTATGGGTGGTAGGGGTGGTAGGGGTCGTAGGGGTGGTGGTGGTATGGGTGGTATGGGTGGTAGGGGTGGTAAGGGTGAGTGGGGTGGTATTGGTGATAAGGGTGGTAGGGGTGGTAAGGGCGATAGGGGTGGTGGGGGTGGTAGGGGTGGTGGGGAGGGTTTGTGGGGAAGGTGGTAGGGTGGTACTGGTGGTAGGGGTGGTGGGGTGGTAGGGGTGGTAGGGCGGTGGGGAGGGTTTGTGGGGGTGGTACGGGTGGTAGGGGTGGTACGCGTGGTACGGGTGATAGGGGTGGTGGGGTGGTAGGGGTGGTGGGGAGGGTTTGTGGGGAGGGTTGGTGGGGTGGCTGGCGCTGAGAGGGCCTCAGTGCCAGCCACAGTTGGCACCGCGCGAGTTGGGGGAGGGAATTCACGCGCGGGCGGACACGTGTGTGTGTGCGTGTGTGGTGTGTGTGGTGTGTGTGGTGTTTGCGTGTGTGGTGTGTGCGTGTGTGTGTCTGCGCGCGTGTGTGTATCTGTGTGCGTGTGTGGTGTGTGCGTGTGTATCTGTGTGTGTATCTGTGTACACAGTGTGTGTCTGCGCGTGTGTATCTGTGCGTGTGTGTCTGTGTGTGTGGGTCTGTGTGTGTGTGACCATCTGTCGCTTGGCACAGTTTCCCAGTTCGGAGTTGTGGGCATGACTTTGTTTTCTTCACGTCATTGGCCGCGCAAAACAAACTCGCGGTCGTGCATCGGTTTCGCCTTCCGCGAAAGGCGCTCCCACGACGTTTCAGCAAAACGTCGTGGGCACGTGCCGGCCGTCTGTGTGGAAGCATGTCCCTCCGCAAGAAGGATCAGTCATGGACCTCCCTTCTCTACGCTTGCAAAACGTGGACACCCCCTCCCGCCCTGCTCCCCCCACTCTAATGGAACATCTGGGCCGGTTAGAAACAATCAGGCTCACCCTGCCTAGGAGATACGTATCTGGGCTGACCCCTGCCTACGGCCCATCCCGCAGGGCTGGATTGTGTGAGGAGGTCAACCGGTCCTTGAAAGATCTGGACGAAAGCCCCCATCGGTGCGAGCTCCTCCTGCAGACGATGCTGCGCCGCGTGATGTAGCTGCCGCGCTCAGACGCCGCATGGCCAAGCAGCTTCTGTTCGGCCGGAGAGCGCGGGGCTAGAGACGTGCGCGTTGCACGAGCGAGAGAAGAGATGGACTGATGGGTGAGCGGGTGCGCGAGCGTGTGGGTGAATGAGTGGACGAGTGGGTGAGTGAGTGAGTGAGTGGGTGAGCGGGTGGGTGGGGGCGTAGGTGAATGAGTGAGTAGGTGAATGGGTGAGTGGGTAGGTGAGTGGTGAGTGCCACAGGCTGGAGAAGAGATGGAGCTGATGGGTGAGTGAGTGGGTGAGTGACTGGATGAGTGGGTGAGTGAGTGGGTGAGTGAGTGGATGAGTGAGCAGATGAGTGGACGAGTGGGTAAGTGAGTGAGTGGGTGTGTAGGTGAGTGAGTAGGTGAGTGGGTGAGTGCCACAAGCTAGAGAAGAGATGGAGCTGATGGGTGAGTTAGTGGGTGAGTGACTGGATGAGTGGGTGAGTGAGCAGATGAGTGGACGAGTTGGTGAGTGAGTGGGTGAGTAGGTGAAAAAGTGAGTCGGTGAATGGGTGAGTGAGTAAGTAGGTGAGTGGGTGAGTGCCACAGGCTAGATAACAGATGGAGCTGATGGGTGAGTGAGTGGGTGAGTGACTGGATGAGTGGGTAAGTGACTGGGTGAGTGGGTGAGTGAGCGGATGAGTGGGTGAGTAAGTGGGTGAGTGACTAGATGAATGAGTGAGTGAGCGGATGAGTGGGTGAGTGAGTGGGTGAGTGCGTGGGTGAGTGCCACAGGCTAGAGAAGAGATGGAGCTGATGGGTGAGTGAGTGGGTGAGTGACTGGATGAGTGGGTGAGTGAGTGGGTGAGTGAGCGTATGAGTGGGTGAGTGAGTGGGTGAGTGACTAGATGAATGAGTGAGTGAGCGGATGAGTGGGTGAGTGAGTGGGTGAGTGCGTGGGTGAGTGCCACAGGCTAGAGAAGAGATGGAGCTGATGGGTGAGTGAGTGGGTGAGTGACTGGATGAGTGGGTGAGTGAGTGGGTGAGTGAGCGTATGAGTGGGTGAGTGGGTGAGTGCGTGGGTGAGTATCACGGGCTTAGAGAAAAGATGGAGCTGATGTGGTACGGGAGGATGTGGATCTGCGGTGTCAAGATCGGTCTCTGTGTAGGAGGCTCGTGAAGGACGCTGCTGCTGCTACTGGGCAGGTGGAGGCAGTCGCCCTCCAGCAACAACAACGGAGGGCAGAGGAGCGACGCTCACAATAACGAACGGAGCGCCGGGCGGCTAAAGTACAGCAACGTTGGCGAGAGTAAGGGGCACAGCTGGTGTGCATGTCAGTCAGTCAACTCACATGGTACTTGCTGAGACCTCCTGTCAGCAGCGAGCCTTGGACACTTCAGGTGATAGCCTCAAAGTGCACCTGGCCTGGCACAGGCCCCGTGCCAGGCCAGGCGACATGGGTTCGATTCCCGCTCACGGCCACCAACGCCACCGGTGACGATTATTTGAACCGATCTTGGGCCTCCCCCTAGGTAAACTCAGCCTCAACATGAGTACCTGGTGCAGCGTGTAAACAAATGTAGTAAGTATATATGGAGGCTTGACGACAGGATCGGAGGCACACTTATTTATTACACCAACACAGTTGTACAGGTCACTTGGCTACAGGGATTCTCGACAGCTAACCCCTCTAACCTATACCAATTCCTCCACTACGGGACTAGGGGAGGCTATCTGTCCCAGCTTGGTTAAGCTGGGATCCCGGCTCCCTGAGTCACCAGACCAGCTTCGTCTGGGCTCTCGGGGCCA
This sequence comes from Lethenteron camtschaticum, assembly GCA_018977245.1. NCBI lineage: Eukaryota > Metazoa > Chordata > Hyperoartia > Petromyzontiformes > Petromyzontidae > Lethenteron > Lethenteron camtschaticum. Next base: position 11,753,137 of record MU249573.1, on the reverse strand, counting down.
CGCCACCGGCTTGCCCTGGTCGGCCCTTATAAGGACAGCGAGCCAGGGGAGCTCTGGGGCCTACACTAGCTGGTCTTCCGTCTTCTCTGGTTAAAGCTGAGTCCCGACCTCGAGCCCTCGAGCTCATCACCTTTTATAGGACTCGCCCCCGAGGGGGGGGCCCGTGGGGGATACACATGCGGACGTCGGTGCTAGCGCCACCCTTGTGTACGGCCGTAACCCCGCCCCTTGTGTTTGTTGGCCATCCGTGGCCATGCATAATCACACCTCAACATTCGTAGCCATGCGCAATTACACCTCTACACAAACATCGCCACTGGGGAGACAAAGGCGGCCGGGCGTGGTGCTGGCCACCCCCTCGTGTGCCACAGTGCCGGCCTTCATAGGCGCTGCTGCTGCTACTCACTAACAGCACTTGCTCCGACAGTTTGTTAGAGGCTACACGGGGATCTTTGTATTTGTCTCCTTCATAGGCGCTGCTGCTACTCACTAACAGCACTTGCCCCGACAGCCTGTTTGAGGCTACACCGGGGATCTTTGTCTTTTTGTCTGTCTCCTTCATGGCTGCTGCTGCTGCTACTCGCTAACAGCACTTGCCCCAACAGTCTGTTAGAGGCTACACGGGGGATCTTTGTCTTGTCTCCTTCATGGGTGCTGCTACTCGCTAACAGCACTTGCCCCGACAGTCTGTTAGAGACTACACGGGGGATCTTTGTCTTTGTCTCCTTCATAGGTGCTGCTGCTACTCGCTAACAGCACTTGCCCCGACAGTCTGTTAGAGGCTACACGGGGGTGTCTTTGTATTTTGTGTCCTTAAAAGGAAACACGTATAGCAGTAGTAGGCGACGTTTCAGGCAATGGACCTTCGTCAAAGCAGTGTAAACAGAGAGGCCAGTGGGGAGAGAAAGTGCGAGATGATGGGGCTTGGATACTTCACTGGTTTAGAGTTAGTTAGCTGCTGCTGCTGCTTTATATTTCCACGCGATGATGATGAGCCAATTCGTTGGGCTATCGTTACCGGGTTTACAAACAATAGTTTAGTAAGAATTAAATCTTAGAATTGTATTTTTAGATTTAAAGCTTTCGTGACTGCAGGGATTCATCTTCTTGGTTCTTTCGGTAAAGTCACGTAGAAGGGAAATAATAAAATAATAAAAATAAAACATAATAAATAAATCTCACGACGACACTCAAAATGTACCTCTCTGACCTCTCTATCTATCACATGAAGGACTATTGCCCGAAACGTCGCCTATTCAGGCCACAGAGACACACGTGTTCTTCACAGCTCAGAGCCCCAACCCACTCCACCGTTAGCCCCGCCTACATAGGCCACGCCCATATCGCCTGCCCTGGCCACGCCCACCGCTCAGTGACCACGCCCACATCTCCTCCCCTGGCCACGCCCACATCTCCTCCCCTGGCCACGCCCACCACCGCCCCGTGACCACGCCCACCGCCCCGTGGCCACGCCCACCGCCCCGTGACCACGCCCAGCGCCCATAGCCAAGCGTGTTAACGGAGCCACGCCTACTCCAACCAGCTCTCAAGTTCAAGTTCAGCCGGGCTGATGACATCATGTCTGGTTGTCCCTGGTTACCAGACGGTTCATACGTGACTGGGGGGAGGAGTGGGGGGGCTCAGGGGGAGTGGGGAGGGGGAGTGGGGGATCAGAGGGAGGGGGAGTGGGGGATCAGGGGGAGGGGTGAGTGGGGGATCAGGGGAGGGGGGAGTGGGGGATCAGGGGGAGGGGTGAGTGGGGGATCAGGGGGAGGGGTGAGTGGGGGATCAGGGGAGGGGGGAGTGGGGGATCAGGGGGAGGGGTGAGTGGGGGATCAGGGGGAGGGGGAGTGGGGATCAGGGGAGGGGTGAATGGGGGATCAGGGAGAGGGGGAGTGGGGGATCAGGGGGAGGGGTGAGTGGGGGATCAGGGGAGGGGGGAGTGGGGGATCAGGGGGGGGGGAGTGGGGGATCAGGGGGAGGGGATCAGGGGGAGGGGGAGTGGGGGATCAGGGGGAGGGGGAGTGGGAGGATCAGGGGGAGGGGAGTGGGGATCAGGGGAGGTGGGAGTGGGGGATCAGGGGGAGGGGGGAGCGGGGATCAGGGGGAGGGGGAGTGGGGGGATCAGGAGGAGGGGGGAGTGGGGTCACGGGGAGGGGGAGTGGGGGGATCACGGGGAGGGGGAGTGGGGGATCAGGGGGAGGGGATGTGGGGGATCAGAGGGAGGGTGGAGTGGGGATCAGGGGGAGTGGGGGATCAGGGGGAGGGGGAGTGGGGGATCAGAGGAGGGGGAGTGGGGGATCAGGGGGAGGAGGAGTGGGGGATCAGGGGGAGGGGGAGTGGGGGATCAGGGGGAGGGGGAGTGGGGGGATCAGGGGAGGGGGAGTGGGGGATCAGGGGAGTGGGGATCAGGGGAGGGAAGTGGGGGGATCAGGGGGATGGGGGTCAGGGGGAGTGAGGGATCAGGGGGAGTGGGGATCAGGGGAGGGGGAGTGGGGGATCAGGGGAGTGGGGGGTCAGGGGGAGTGAGGATCAGGGGGAGTGGGGGTCAGGGGGAGGGGGAGTGGGGGGATCACGGGGACTGGGGGATCAGGGGGAGGGGGGAGTGGGGGATCAGGGGAGTGGGGGATCAGGGGAGGGGGGAGTGGGGGATCAGGGGGAGTGGGGGATCAGGGGAGGGGGAGTGGGGATCAGGGGGAGGGGAGTGGGGGATCAGAGGGAGGGGGAGGGGGGATCAGGGGGAGGTGGGATCAGGGGGAAGGGGGATCAGGGGAGGGTCCCGCTGTAACCCAAACATTAACTTGCTCTACGATATAATCGCGAAATGCATTCACACTGGAGGAATCCGATGATCTACAAAGCTCTTTCTTTTTACCGATGTCCAGCAGTGGCTTGACCGCGGCTGACGATGTGGATGCACGTGGATAGTTTCAATCTACTGCTGGAGGATGAGGGGGGGAGGGGTGCCACGCAATCACGGCTATCGGGATGGTTAATTGACCATACTTCACCGCGCTGGTCAATGAGGGTTGTTTACTGCACTATATTGTGTCTGTGTGTGTGTGTCTGTGTGTCTCTGTGTGTCTGTGTGTGTCTCTGTGTGTCTGTGTGTGTCTGTGTGTGTGTCTGTATGTGTGTCTGTGTGCTGTGTGTGTGTCTGTGTGTCTGTGTGCTGTATGTGTGTGTGTCTGTGTGCTGTGTGTCTGTGTGCTGTGTGTGTCTGTGTGTCTGTGTGCTGTGTGTCTGTGTGCTGTGTGTCTGTGTCTGTGTGCCTGTGTGCTGTGTGCTGCCTTGGTGAGAACGGGGCGAACTTCTGTGCAAACAAAACAAAGACAAAGATCCCCCGTATAGCCCTTGACAGGACACTGGGGACAAGTGCTGTTGTTAGCGAGCAGCACCTATGAAGGCCGGCACGGTACACGAGGGGGTGAGTGGCCAGTACCACGCCCGGCCGCCTTTGTCTCCCCAGTGGCGATGTGTACTACACAACGCACCGAGTGCTCATTTAAAGGCTGAGTAGACCTAGGGAGGCCCAGGACCGGTTCAGATAATCGTCACTGGTGTTGGCCGTGAGCGCGAATCCAACTGGGGTCGCTGGGTTCGTAGCGCAGCACGCTAACCGGGAGTAGAGTGGAGTGGAGTGAGAGGGGAGAGGCAGGAGAGTGCGTGGAGGGGAGTGGAGTGAGATGAGATGAGGCAGGAGAGAGCGTGGAGGGGAGTGGAGTGAGATGAGAGAGAGGCAGGAGAGAGCGTGGAGGGGAGTGGAGTGAGATAAGAGGGGAGAGGCAGGAGAGTGCGTGGAGGGGAGTGGAGAGAGTGACGAGGGTGTCCGCTTTCCAGGAATCCGCGGAGCAAGAGGGATTTTTTGCCTCCACCAAACATTCGACCCAGCAGGTGGCCCGGTTATCTTCTGCAGCTATACGAAGGGCAGCACGCGTGTGTGTGTGTCTCTGTGTGTCTGTGTGTGTGTGTCTGTGTGTGTGTCTGTGTGTGTCTGTGTGTCTGTGTGTGTGTGTCTGTGTGTGTGTGTCTGTGTGTTTGTGTGTGTCTGTGTGTCTGTGTGTGTGTCTGTGTGTGTCTGTGTCTGTGTGTGTGTCTGTGTGTGTTTGTGTGCGTGTCTGTGTGTGTGTCTATGTGCGTGCCTGTGTGTGTTTCTGTGTCTGTGTGTGTGTCTGTGTGTGTGTCTGTGTATGTGTCTGTGTGTGTGTCACGTGTCTGTGTGTGTGTCTGTGTGTGTGTCTCTATGTGTGTCTGTGTGTGTGTCTGTGTGTGTCTGTGTGTGTGTATTGCCTGTGTGTGTGTCTGTGTGTACGTATTGTCTGTGTGTGTGTATTGCCTGTGTGTCTGTCTGTGTGTGTCTGTGTATGTGTGTCTGTGTGCGTGTCTGTGTGTGTATTGTCTGCGCTATGAACCTGGCGACCCGGGTTCGATTTCCGCTCACGGCCAACACCCAGTGACGATTGTCTGAACCGGTCCTGGACCTCCCCTAGGTCGACTCAGCCTCAAATATGTACCTGGTGCGGTGTGTAGTAAACATCGGCACTGGGGAGACAAAGGCGGTCGGGCGTGGTGTTGGTCACCCACCCCCTCGTGCGCAGTGCCGCCTTCATAGGTGCTGCTCGCTAACAGCACTTGCCCCAACAGTCTGTTAGGCTACACGGGGATCTTTGTCTTTGTTTGCTTCATAGGCGCTGCTGCTACTACTCACTAACAGCACTTGCCCCGACAGTCTGTGACAGCTATACGGGAGATATAACAGGGACTGTGTTCAGGAGCTCAAACACCATAGAGACACATTAACACCTATTCCACGATGCAACACGAGTTGTGTTCCTGGGTAGTAAGTGTTATTTTATAATTGCTTACGCATCAAAAGTATACAAAGTGGCTATTATTCCCCACAAACTTTGCTTTCGTGACCGGGACTTGTGTGAACGAAAGAAACAAATGCACACCACGTTTATCTCATTGAAAATAGCTACATTTCAAAATACCACTGTCCTGGTGACAAAAGCAAAGTTTGTGGGGAATAACAGCCATCTTCTTGGTTCTTTCGGTAAAGTCACGTAGAAGGGAAATAATAAAATAATAAAACATAATAAAATAATTCTCACGACGTTTCGGCCACAACGCAAGGAGCCGTCCTCAGGTGAAGAACAGGTCTGTCGGAAAGACAGCGTCTGAATGGGCACCGCCAGGCTTGGCAGCGTATATTTAAGCTGGGTTGGAGGGGGAAGAGCGCCTTGACAAAATAATTTGCATATCAAAAGAATAACAGCCACTGTCTGTACTTTTGAGGCATAAGCAATTGTAAAATAACACTTCCTACCCAGGAACAATTTTTGTTTAGTTTTTCTTACACGGTGATTATTGAATGGCATAATCAAGTCTAGATTTGAAGGTTTCGTGACTGCAATGATTCATACTCTTAGGTTTTTTTCGGTAAAGTCACGTAGGTATAATCAATTCTCGCATTTTACCCAGGAACTGCATGCAGTGCTGATGATTATCACAACAACAAGACTGATTGGCCTACACATCAGAGACTACAGCATCATCAGCAGCAGCAATTGCTGATGTCCGAGTTCCACCACGGGTCTGAGAGCATTGATCGACGCCTGCAGGCGAACGGTGCTGACACAACGCAAGGAGCAGGGCACTTCATATACGGGGGGGGGCGGGGGATCTTTGGTTGTGTCTATAGTAGTAGTGAGCACTGTGCGGATACACACGCGCAAAGATAAAGATCCCCCGTCTGGATTTAACAGACTGTTGGGGCAAGTGCTGTTAGCGAGCACCTATGAAGGCCGGCACGGCACACGAGGGGGTGGGTGGCCAGTAGCACGCCCGGCCGCCTTTGTCTCCCCAGTGGCGATGTTTACACATCTCACCAGGTACTCATTTGAAGCTGAGTCGACCTAGGGAGGTCCAGGAGCAGTTCAGATAATCGTCACTTGGTGTTGGACGTGAGCGGGAATCGAACTTGGGTCGCCGGGTTCGTGGTGCAACGTAGCGCTAACCACTACACTACCGCTTCCCACTCCGACACACACACACCGACACACACAGACATACCCACACACCGACACACACACCGATACCGACAAACACACACCACATACACACACACACACCAACATACACACACCGACACACACACCGACACACACACACACACACCCCGACACACACACACCGACACACACACACCCGACATACACACACACCGACACACACACACCGACACCCACACACACACAACGACACACCGACACCGACACACACACACCACACACACCGACACACACACACACACACCCCGACACACACACACCGACACACACACACCCGACATACACACACACCGACACACACACACCGACCCACACACACACACACACGACACACACACACACACACCGACACACACACACCGACACACACACCCACACACACACACCGACACACACGCTGCTCACCAGGCTCTAAGCCACCACCCCTCCCCAGCGATGTCATTCGTGCGGTGGAATGTAAACAGCGGCTCGCGATTCGAGAGGTCTCCTCCTCCACCTCCTCCTCCTCCTGCCCCCCTCTCGAGGGATTCCAGCCCCATCGCGGTCGTTTCAAAATACGAGAGGGAGGGTTGGGAGGGGAGGGGGTTGATGGAATTAAAGAAATAAACGCGAAAAACGTGGCCCGAACATTGTGCGTTTCCTAGAAATGTGCTGCTGATGGATGGAGGGAAGGAGGGTGGTTGCGTGTGTGTGTGTGTTGGGTGGGTTCATGCGTGAGCGCATGTGTGGATGGATGGATCAGTAGGAGGGTGGGTGGGTGGTTGAGCGGGTGGGTGGATGGGTGGGTGGATGGGTGGATGAGTGGATGAGTGGGTGGGTGGATGAGTAGGTGGGTGGATGGGTGGGTGGATGAGTAGGATGGTGAATGGGTGGGTGGATGAGTAGGTAGATGCATGAGTGAGTGGGTGGGTGGATGAATAGGAGGGTGGTGGATGACTAGGAGGGTGGATGGGTGGGTGGATGAGTAGAATGGTGGATGGGTGGATACATGAGTGGGTTGGTGGATGAGTAGGAGCGTGGATGGGTGGGTGAGTGAGTAGGAGGGTAGGGAGATGAGTGCATGAGTGGGTGGGTGAGTAGGAGGGTGGGTGTATGAGTGGGTGGGTGGATGAGTGAGTTGGTGAGTAGGAGAGTGGGTGGATGAATGAGTGGGTGGATGAGTGGGTGAGTGAGTAGGAGGGTGGGTGGATGGATGAGTGGGTGGATGAATGAGTGGGTGGGTGGTGGGTGGATGAGTGGGTGGGTGAGTAGGAGGTGGGTGAGTGGATGGATGAGTGGATGGGTGAGTAGGAGGGTGGGTGGGTGGATGAGTGGGTGGGTGAGTAGGAGGGTGGGTGGATGGATGAGTGGGTGGGTGAGTAGGAGGGTGGGTGGATGAGTGGGTGGGTGAGTAGGAGGGTGAGTGGGTGGATGAGTGGTGGTGAGTAGGAGGGTGGGTGGGTGGATGGATGAGTGGGTGGGTGAGTAGGAGGTGAGTGGATGGATGAGTGGGTAGGTGGGTGGGTAGGAGGGTGGGTGGTAGATGAGTGGATGGGTGGGTGAGTAGGAAGGTGGGTGGGTGGATGAGTGGGTGGGTGAGTAGGAGGGTAGGTGGATGAATGAGTGGGTGGGTGAGTAGGAGGGTAGGTGGATGGATGGATGAGTGGATGGGTGAGTAGGAGGGTGGGTGGATGAATGAGTGGGTGGGTGAGTAGGAGGGTGGGTGGATGAAAGGGTGGGTGAGTAGGAGGGTGGGTGGTGGATGAGTGGGTGGGTGAGTAGGAGGGTGGTGAGTGGATGGATGAGTGGGTGGGTGAGTAGGAGGTGAGTGGATGGATGAGTGGGTAGGTGGGTGGGTAGGAGGGTGGGTGGTAGATGAGTGGATGGGTGGGTGAGTAGGAGGGTGGGTGGGTGGATGAATGAGTGGGTGGGTGAGTAGGAGGGTGGGTGGATGAATGGGTGGGTGAGTAGGAGGGTGGGTGGATGAATGAGTGGGTGGGTGAGTAGGAGGGTGGGTGGATGGATGGATGAGTGGGTGGGTGAGTAGGAGGGTGGGTGAGTGGATGAATGGGTGGGTGAGTAGGAGGGTGGGTGGGTGGATGAGTGGGTGGGTGAGTAGGAGGTGGGTGGATGGATGAGTGGGTGGGTGAGTAGGAGGGTGGGTGGATGAAAGGGTGGGTGAGTAGGAGGGTGGGTGGGTGGATGAGTGGGTGGGTGAGTAGGAGGGTGGGTGGGTGGATGAATGAGTGGGTGGGTGAGTAGGAGGGTGGGTGATGAATGGGTGGGTGAGTAGGAGGGTGGGTGGATGAATGAGTGGGTGGGTGAGTAGGAGGGTGGGTGGATGGATGGATGAGTGGGTGGGTGAGTAGGAGGGTGGGTGAGTGGATGAGTGGGTGCGTGAGTAGGAGGGTGGGTGGATGGATGGGTGGGTGGTGAGTAGGAGGGTGGGTGGATGGATGAGTGGGTGGGTGAGTAGGAGGGTGGGTGGATGGATGAGTGGTGCGTGAGTAGGAGGGTGGGTGGATGAAAGGGTGGGTGAGTAGGAGGGTGGGTGGTGGATGAGTGGGTGGGTGAGTAGGAGGGTGGTGGGTGGATGAATGAGTGGGTGGGTGAGTAGGAGGGTGGGTGGATGAATGGGTGGGTGAGTAGGAGGGTGGGTGGATGAATGAGTGGGTGGGTGAGTAGGAGGGTGGGTGGGTGGATGAATGAGTGGGTGGGTGAGTAGGAGGGTGGGTGGATGGATGAGTGGGTCGGTGAGTCGGAGGGTGGGTGATGAATGGGTGGGTGAGTAGGTGGGTGAGTGGATGGATGAGTGGGTGGGTGAGTAGGAGGGTGGTGGATGAATGAGTGGTGGGTGAGTAGGAGGGTGGGTGGGTGGATGAATGAGTGGTGGGTGAGTAGGAGGGTGGGTGGATGGATGAGTGGGTCGGTGAGTCGGAGGGTGGGTGGATGAATGGTGGGTGAGTAGGTGGGTGAGTGGATGGATGAGTGGGTGGGTGAGTAGGAGGGTGGATGGATGGATGAGTGGGTGGGTGAGTCGGAGGGTTGGTGGTGGATGGATGAGTGGGTTGGTGAGTAGGAGGTGGGTGGATGGATGGATGAGTGGGTGGGTGAGTAGAGGGTGGGTGAGTGGATGGATGAGTGGGTGGGTGAGCGGGTGGGTGAGTGGATGTACGAACGAGTAGGTGGCTGTAGATTGAGGGTGGATGGTAACTGAGCCGCCTTGGGAAAAGCGATGGCTCGACAATGATTGCCACCGGTGTCATGGTCCATTGCCCCCTCTCAATAGAAACACCGACGAGTGTGTCACCAGCACTCAGGCGCACGCACTCACGGCAAAGACAAAGACCCCCGTGTAGCCTCAGCAGACTGTCGGGGCAAGTGCTGTTAGCGAGCACGCACGAAGGCCGGCACTGTGGCACACGAAGGGGTGGGTGGCCAGCACCACGCCCAGCCGCCTTTGTCTCTCTTAGTGGCGATGTTTACTTCACACCGCTAAATGTCAAAACCCAGCCCTTGTTGCCTATAAACATCTGGGCAGTTCACTCAGAATGGGTTCAAGCGGAGCGTGACTTGCTGATGAGACACCGAATGTCAAAACCCAGCCCCTTGCCGATAAACGTCTGGGCAGTTCACTCAGAATGGGTTCAAGCGGAGCCTGACTTGCTGATGAGAGACCAAATGTCAAAACCCAGCCCCTTGCCGATAAACGTCTGGGCAGTTCACTCAGAATTGGTTAAAGCGAAGCGTGACTTGCTGATGAGAGACCAAATGTCAAAACCCAGTCCCTTGCCGATAAACGTCTGGGCAGTTCACTCAGAATTGGTTAAAGCGAAGCGTGACTTGCTGATGAGAGACCAAATGTCAAAACCCAGCCCCCTTGCCGATAAACGTCTGGCAGTTCACTCAGAATTGGTTAAAGTGAAGCGTGACTTGCTGATGAGAGACCAAATGTCAAAACCCAGCCCCTTGCCGATAAACGTCTGGCAGTTCACTCAGAATTGGTTAAAGCGAAGCGTGACTTGCTGATGAGAGACCAAATGTCAAAACCCAGCCCCTTGCCGATAAACGTCTGGGCAGTTCACTCAGAATTGGTTCAAGCGAAGCCTGACTTGCTGATGAGAGACCGAATGTCAAAACCCAGCCCCTTGCCGATAAACGTCTGGGCAGTTCACTCAGAATTGGTTCAAGCGAAGCGTGACTTGCTGATGAGAGACCAAATGTCAAAACCCAGCCCCTTGCCGATAAACGTCTGGGCAGTTCACTCAGAATGGGTTCAAGCGGAGCCTGACTTGCTGATGAGAGACCGAATGTCAAAACCCAGCCCGTTAAACGTCTGGGCAAGTACACCAGCGAGCCTGACTGTTGCTGATGAGACAGTGAATATGGAAACTGGTCTCAAGTCGCTGGTTTTATTTGGGGTTGGGGGGTGAGCTCAAGTCGAACCAGCGCTGCCGAAATGATTCCCGTGCAGAAAAACGGCGCGTCTGATGGGATGTGTAAAGAAAACAACACGCACACACACAGTCACACACAGTGTCACACACACACAGTGTCACACACACACACAGTGTCACACACACACAGTGTGATACACACACAGTGTCACACACACACACACACACACACAGTGTCACACACACACNGTCACAGTCACACNGTGTCTCCCCTAACACACACACACTGTCACACACACAGACACACACTGTCACACAGTGTCACACACACACAGTGTCACACACACACACACAGTGTCACACACACACAAACCGCCACACACTCGTTCATTCATCTTGTTTAACTTCGCGTGCAGCTGATAGCTCACGGAGAGAGAGGCGTTATTCCTCGCGATGTTCTGATCGCGACGCAGGCGATGCCGGTCGCGAGGGACATTTTTGTGTTCGTTGAAGTTTTTTGTCGAACCGATCCACGCGACTTTACCGAAAGACACCAAAGAATGAGAATTCCAGCAGTCACGAAAGCTTCAAGTCGCAGATTCTCAATCTGCCTTTCTCACAATTCACTCACGACGCCAGTGGGGGGTGTGGATCTCTCGAGGGGCGGGGGGTACACGGGGGGAGTGGTGGGCGGTGGGAGCGGTGGCGCAGCGGTTAGCGCAGCGACACCGCTCCGAGCCCCGGCGAGTCGAAGTTCGACTCCCGGCCAACTTCTCAACACCGACGCCGGCGACGATTGTCCCCCCCCNACCCCGACACTCCCCTAGGTCAACTCAGCCTCAAATGAGTTCCTAGGTGCAGCGACGCTTAAACGTCGCGATTAGGGGAGACAAAGACGGCCGGGCGCGGATTTTGACCCCACCCCCTCCCCCCCTCTCTTGTGCCGTGCCACGGCCTACAACAGGTGGCGCTACTCGTCAGCGCCATCGCGATGAGAACGCGGTGCCTCCACTGCGCACGAGAGAACTGCTTGGACTTACGTGCAATGGCACTTGCCCCGGTAATCTGTGAAGGCTATACGGGAGGGGGGCTGGGGGGGCTGGGGGGGGCTGGGGGGGCTGGGGGGCTGGGGGGATGGGGGGATGGTGCGGATGAACTTTCGAAGCTCCAGGAGGGACGCGAAATTCGTGGAAAGTCTCCTTGCAAACAGCTCGCTGGGTCTGGCATCGTAGCCCGTCCCAATACCCCCCCCGCTCTGCCTCTCAATCCATTACCTCCACCCCCTACACCCCCCAGCCCCTCATAGAGATACACAGAGACTCGTAGAGATACACAGAGACTCGTAGAGTACATAGAGACTCAGAGACTCATAGAGACTAGAGATGCACAGAGACTCATAGAGACTCACAGAGACTCATAGAGATACACAGAGACTCAAAGAGATACACAGAGACTCATATACTACTAGAGACTCATAGAGATACACAAGACTCATAGAGATACATAGAGACTCATAGAAATACACAAGATAAAAAGATACACAGAGACTCAGATACACAAGACTCTAGAGTACACAGATACCCATAGAGACTATAGAGATACACAAGACTATAGAGACTCATAGAGACCCATATAAATACAGAGACTCATAGATACTCACTAGAGATACACAGAGACTCATAGAGATACATTGATTATGATGATGTTATGATGATGATGATATTATGATGATTATGATGATTATGATGATGATTATGATGATTATGCTGATGATTATGATGATGATTATGATGATGATGATTATGATGATGATTATGCTGATGTGATAAGATGATTATGATTATGATGATGATGATGATTATGATTATGATTGATTATGATGATGATGATTATGATGATGATGATGATTATGATGATGATTATGATGATGATTATTATGATGATTATGATGATGATGATTATGATGATGATTATTGTTATTATTATTATGATTATTATGATGATGATGATGATTATGAATGATTATTATGATGATGAATATGATGATGATTATGATGATGATTATGTGAATTATGATGATGATTATGATGATGATGATTATGATGATGATTATGATGATGATGATTGATGATGATGATGATTATGTTAATGATATGATGATGATTATTATGATGATGATGATGATTATTATGATGATGATGATGATGATGATGATGATGATGATTATTATGATGATGATTATGATTATCAAGATGATGATGATTATGATGATTATGATGATGATGATTATGATGATTATGATGATTATGATGATGATTATGATGATTATGATGATGATGATGATTATGATTATGATGATGATTATGATGATGATTATGATGATTATTGTTATTATTATGATGATTATTATGATGATTATGATGATTATGATGATTATGATTATTATGATGATTATTATGATGATTATGATGATGATTATGATGATATGATGATGATTATGATTATGATGATGATGATTATGATTATTATGATGATTATTATGATGATTATGATGATGATTATGATGATGATTATGATTATGATGATGATTATGATGATGATTATGATGATGATTATTATGATGATCATGATGATGATGATTATGATGATGATTAATGTTATTATTATGATGATTATTATGATGATGATGATTATGATGATGATTATTATGATGATTATGATGATGATTATGATGATGATGATGAATCCTCCAGCTGGGCAGGCAGCGAGGAGAGGAAGAAAGAGGGGGGGGGGGGGGGGGGGGGGCGGGAGGCAGAGATCCGATTGTGTAACACACATAAAGTTTATACAGCTGCCGGACCCTGCCCCCCCTCTCTCTACTCCCCTGCCCCCCTCTCCTCCCCTGCCCCCCACCCCCAGAACCCCCTCCCCCCCCCATCAGCTTCTCCCTCCCCTCCCCTCCCACACACACAAAGACGAAGACCCCCCCCCCCCGCGAGCAGCCGGACACCACGGGGGCTGCACGGGGCTCGGGGCCGTCGGCGACTCGGAAACGGACAAACCACGAGGGTGGTGGTGGTTGTTGTTGTGTGGTCACTATCACCGCCAACACCACCACCACCACCACACAACCAACCACACAACCAACCACACAACCAACCACACAACCAACCACACAACCCCACAACCAACCACACAACCAACCACACAACCAACCCACAACCCCACAACCAACCACACAACCAACCACACAACCAACCGCACAACCACACAACCAACCACACAACCCCACAACCCCACAACCAACCACACAACCAACCACACAACCAACCACACAACCCCACAACCCCACAACCAACCACACAACCAACCACACAACCAACCGCACAACCACACAACCAACCACACAACCCACAACCCCACAACCAACCACACAACCCCACAACCCCACAACCAACCACACAACCACATAACCACACAACCAACCACACAACCACATAACCACACAACCAACCACACAACGGCCCCTCCCGCTGTGAGTGTGTGGGTGGGTGGGTGACAGTCACCCTGCTATTGGGGGAGAGCGGTGGCGGCTGTGAGAACCGGTCCTGGGCCCTCCCTAGGTCGACTCGGCCTCAAATGAGGCGAGAGAGTGCGTGGAGGGGAGCCGAGTGGGATGAGAGCGAAGAGGCAGGAATGTGCGTGGAGGCTACGCGGGGGATCTTTGTCTTTGGTTTGTGTGCCGGCCTTCGTAGGTGCTACTGCTACTCGCTAACAGCACTTGCCCCGAGTCTGTTAGAGGCTACACGGGGGAGCTTTGTCTGTGTCTCCTTCATAGGCGCTGCTGCACTCGCTAACAGCACTTGCCCCGAGTCTGTTAGAGGCTACACGGGGGAGCTTTGTCTGTGTCTCCTTCATAGGCGCTGCTGCTGCTACTCGCTAACAGCACTTGCCCCGACAGTCTGTGAGAGGCTACACGGGGGATCTTTGTCTTTGTCTCCTTCATAGGCGCTGCTGCTGCTACTCGCTAACAGCACTTGCCCCGACAGTTTGTTGAGGCTACACGGGGATCTTTGTCTCCTTCATAGGCGCTGCTGCTACTCGCTAACAGCACTTGCCCGACAGTCTGTTGAGGCTACACGGGGGATCTTTGTCTTTGTCTCCTTCATAGGCGCTGCTATTCGCTAACAGCACTTGCCCCGGCAGTCTGTTGAGGCTACACGGGGGATCTTTGTCTTTGTTGTCTGTATGTAGGCAATTGCACCCCGTAACCCCCTTTAACTCCCCCCCCAGCCCCTGCAGACAAATGAATTGTTCCAAAGTTATTAAACGACTCGGGGAGTGTCAAGGGGGCATTCCATTCCGTCGCAGGGGAGTGATTTAATATGGGAAGATGAAATCCACCACCATCCTCCTCCATCCTCTCTGAACCACCCCCCACCCCACCCCCCAGTCCCTACACAGGGTCGGTCGTCGTTGCTGCCGCAGAGGGTCGCGGTTCGCATCGAGCGGCGCCCTGGCGAATACTGCAGCAGTGCGGCATTAAATAAGCTATGAACTATTTAGATGTAACTGCAGGGATTCATATTCTTCATATTCTTGGTTCTTTCGGTAAAGTCACGTAGAAGGGAAATAATAAAATAATAGAAATATAAAACAATAAAATTCTCACGACGTTTCGAATGCAACACAAGCGATCATCATCGGGTGTGAAATCCACAGCAAGAACATTTTCTCAGTCGAAACGTTGTGAGAATTTAATTGTTTTATAATTTTTATTATTTTATTATTTCCCTTCTACGTGACTTTACCGAAAGAACCAAGACTATGAACTATTGTCTTTTATTTTTATTACCAGCGAAGGCTATACATGATAAGTCGCACAAAAGTAACTGAGCCATGCAGCCCTTTTGTTTTCAGAAGTGACCTAGCTATCACAAACATCATCATCCTCATCACCACGTGGAAATGTAGAGCAGCAGCCAAATCACTCTAAACGCCGAGGCGTTGAATCGGAACGGAGAGGGGGAACCCGAAGACAAATCCACGCAGTGGCCACCACGGGGAGACAGGGAGAGAGACACACACACAGTCGCAAATACACAGCAGCAGGCATCGTCAGGGTCAGGATCGAACCCACGACCTCCTGTACACCAGGCGAGGTAGTTAACATCTCATAGCCATCGTGATGATGATGAGAGAGAGAGAGAGACGCACACAGTCGCAAATATACAGCAGCAGGCAACGTCAGGGTCACGATGGAACCCACGACCTCCTGTAGACCAGGCGAGGTAGTTAACATCTCCTAGCCACCGTGGCGCCTTAACCGTAAAGATAGCACGCTCGTGCCGTCTGATTCACTCATAGAGACTCATAGAGATACACATACACCCATAGAGATGCATAGAGAATCATAGAGATACATAGAGACTCATAGAGACTCATAGAGATACACAGATACCCAAAAAGATTCATGCAGATCCACATAGAGATACAGAGATATGCTATCGATACATAGAGACCCATAGAGACTAGAGATACACAGAGACTCATAGAGACCCATAGAGACTCATAAAGTCAAGAGACTATAGCACGACTCATAAGACAACAGAGACTAGAGATACATCAGAGATACACAGAGACACACTCAGAGATACACAGAGACTCATAGAGACACACAGAGACTCATAGAGACACACAGAGACTCATAAAGATACACTCATAGAGATACACAGAGACTCATAGAGACACACAGAGACTCATAGAGATACACAGAGACTCAGAGATACACAGAGATTAATAGAGATACACAGAGACACACAGAGACTGGGTAATAGGCGGGCTACGTTGTGTGCAACCCTGATCACGGCCTTCCAAACAAGCGGAAGGCCGTGGTCAGTAATGGTGACGGTGACGAGGTGAATGACAGCAGTCGCTGAGTGGGCTACCACGTGACACCAGATCATGTCAGGAGTAACCCCCCCTGCCCCCCTCTTCCCCCTCATGCCCCCCCTTCTGCCCCCCCTCCTGCCCCCCCTTCTGCCCCCCCTCTTCCCCCTCATGCCCCCCTTCTGCCCCCCCTTCTGCCCCCCCTTCCCCCTTCCCCTCCTGCCCCCCTTCTGCCCCCCTCCTGCCCCCCCCTCTTCCCCCTCTTCCTTCTGCCCCCCTCTCTTCTCCCTCCTGCCCCCCTTCTGCCCCCCTCCTCCCCTTCTGCCCCCTCTGCCCCCCCTCCTACCCCCTCCGCCTGCTCCCATCCTGCCCCCTTTCTGCCCCCCCACCTGCCCCCTCCCACCTGCCCACCCCCACATGCCCCCCCCTGCCCCGCACCTGCCCCCCTCTCCTGCCCCCCCCCCCACACCGACACAGACTAACAAAGAGAATGTTTGCACAGAGAGAGGAGGAGAAGAGAGAGAGGGGGGGAGAGATTCCAAATGTAATTAAATGCCTGTCGAGGGCGGGCGTTGGAGGGAGCGAGCGAGGGGGGGGGGGTAATGATGCTCCGACATTCATCATCCTGGCCAGGAAAATGAAAGGCGACCTTCAAACTTTAAACGTGTGGGGGGGGGGGGGTCACCGTTAAAGGTGGGGTAGGGGAGCGAGGGAGGAGGAGGGGGTCATTCCCCCGCACCCGCCCCCCCCCCTCTCTGAAAAGTAAAATGCAGCCCCCTATATTGAAAGTTATTCTTCCTTTGATGTCCTGTGGCTCTCGGCAGAAATTCCCCGAATATCGCTCCATCACCACCACCATCACCACCACCACCGCCGCCAGCAGCTAAACCTTCCTCTAACCCCGCGCACACGTGTCACGGAGTGTGCGCATGTGTGTGTGTGTACACGCTGTGTGTGTACACGTGTGTGTGTGTACACGTGTGTGTGTGTACACGTGTGTGTGTGTGTACACGTGTGTGTGTGTACGTGTGTGTGTGTGTGTGTGTGTGTGTATGTGTGTGTACACGTGTGTGTGTGTGTCACGTGTGTGTGTCACGTGTGTGTGTGTGTGTGTGTGTATGTGTGTGTGTGTCATGTGTGTCAGGTGTGTGTACACTGTGTGTGTGTGTACACGTGTGTGTACACGTGTGTGTACACGTGTGTGTTNCGTGTGTGTGTACACGTGTATGTGTGTGTCACGTGTGTGTACACGTGTGTGTGTGTCACGTGTATGTGTGTGTACACGTGTGTGTGTACACGTGTGTGTGNGTGTGTACACGTGTGTGTGTACACTGTGTACACGTGTGTGTGTGTACACGTGTGTGTACACGTGTGTGTACACGTGTGTGTCAGTGTGTACACGTGTATGTGTGTGTCACGTGTGTGTACACGTGTGTGTGTACACGTGTGTGTGTGTCACGTGTGTGTGTGTACACGTGTGTGTGTACACGTGTGTGTGTGTACCTGCGTCTGCTGGGGGTGAAGGTTCGCGTAGCTGGAGTCGCGAGGAGGCTGCGCCAGGCTCACGAAGGGACGCGTGGAGGGCGGCGTGCTGGGGTTGGTGTGAGCTTCGGCCGCAACAACAACAAGCACAACAACAACAACAAGCACCGTTACGACGGCACAACCACCACCGCCACCACAACCCGTGACACCACCGCCACCACCACCGCCACCATCGCTCAAGCCCCCAACACCGCCACCGCCACCTTCACCACCAAAATTGCAACACCATCGCCAAAGCCACCGCCGCCACCACCGGCACCATCACCACTGCCACCACCACCACCATCACCACTGCCACCATCAAAATTGCAACACCGCCACCACCACCACCGCCACCACCGCCACCACCACCATCACCACCACCAAAATTGCAACACCGTCACCATCGCCAAAGCCACCGCAGCCACCACCACCGCCACCATCACCACCGCCACCATCAAAATTGCAACACCGCCACCACCGCCACCACCACCACCGCCACCACTGAAGGATTTGTCTAATGTCGGGTTCAGAATTTCTTTAAATGAATTTTATCTCCCCGGGCCCTCCCGGGCCCTGTCGTGTGTGGGGCTTCTCGGGGCAGAGTGGCGTCAAGTCGTCACGTGGGGCAGTGACGACTTGACACTCATCTGGGGCTCGATCACGACTAACATGTCGTTCTGGGGTGGTGGGGAGGTGGTGGGTGAGTGGTGGGTGGGTGGGTGATGGGTGGGTGGTGGGTGGNTCGGTGGTGGGTGGGTGAGTCGGTGGTGGGTGGGTGGGTGGGTGGTGGGTGGTTGGTGGGTGGGTGGTTGGTGGGTGGTGGGTGGTGGGTGGGNTGGTGGAGAGGTGGGTGGGTGGTGGTGGATGGGTGGTGGATGGGTGGGTGGTGGGTGGATGGTGGGTGAGTGGTGGGTGGGTGGGTGATGGGTGGGTGGTGGGTGGGTCGGTGGTGAGTGGTGGGTGGGTGGTGGTTGGTGGGTGGGNTGGTTGGGTGGGTGGTGGGTGGGTGGGTGGTGGAGAGGTGGGTGGGTGGTGGTGGATGGGTGGTGGATGGGTGGGTGGTGGGTGGATGGTGGGTGAGTGGTGGGTGGGTGGGTGGATGGTGGGTGGGAAGCGCTCTTCGTCAGATCTAAGATGTACTTTGGGTGTGTCGGACCTTGCGCACGACAACAATGAGCAGCACCCAGCGTGGCTGCCCTGTTGCACCAAGCGACGCGCACACACCCACGCACTCACACAGGCACGCATGGAAGTACACACGGACGCACGCACCCACACACACATGGAAGTACACACGGACGCACGCACCCACGCACGTATGGAAGTACAGACAGACAGACGCACGCACAGACAGACGCACGCACAGACAGACGCACGTACAGACAGACGCACGTACGTACAGACAGACGCACGGACACTCGCCGGAGGCGCTCGTCGTCCGGTAGCGCAGCACGGGGCTCGTGAATCACTAACGAGGCGTGAGGGGAAGAGGGGGGGGAGGAGGGAGAGCAGGGGGAGGTGTGGGGGGAGAGGGGATGGAGGAGGGGGAGGAGGGGAGGAGGTGTGGGGGAGAGGAGGAGGGGAGGAGGGGGNTAAGGGGAGGAGGTGTGGGGGGAGAGGAGGAGGGGGAGGAGGGGTGGAGGGGTGGAGGAGGGGGAGGTGTGGGGGAGAGGGGAGAGGGGATGGAGGAGGGAGGAGGGGCAGGAGGGGCGGAGGGAGAGGAGGGGGTAAGGGGAGGAGGGGTGGAGGGGGTGGAGGGGGAGGAGGAGGGGGTGGAGGGGGTGGAGGGGAGGAGGTGTGGGGGAGAGGAGGAGGGGGAGGAGGGGGTGGAGGGGTGGAGGGGGAGGAGGTGTGGGGGGAGAGGAGGAGGGGGTGGAGGGGGTGGAGGAGGGGGAGGTGTGGGGGAGAGGAGTAGGGGAGGAGGAGTAGGGGAGGAGGAGGGCGAGGAGGGGAGAGGGGAAGTAGGGGGAGGAGGGGAGGAGGAGGAGGAGGAGGAGGGGGAGGAGGAGAGGAGGAGGGGGTGGAGGAGGGGGTGGAGGAGTAGTATGAGGGGAGGAGGAGGAGCAGGAGGAGTTTAGGGGCTTTTATTGCGAGTCTGCACCTGACGGCTCAACTTTAGCGAGCCATTTCTTGGAATCGGGCCGTGAATTTCCACACACGGAGGGGTGGAGGGGGTGGGAGTGGAGGGGGTGGGGGTGGAGGGAGTGGAGGGGGTGGAGGAGGTGGGGGGGGGTTATCGATCGGAGGGACTCGGTAGAGGAGGAGAGACAGGAGGGGGGGGGGTGGAGATGATGGAGTGAGGGCTGAGATGGGATTGGAGTCACATTTATAGAAAACTAAAGTTAAAGTGTTCAATGACCAAACGTGTTAGACCACCACCACCAAATCACCACCACCACAACCGAACCACCACCACCAAATCACCACCCCCACCACATCACCACCACCACCACCAGATCACCACCACAACCACCACCACCGTTTGCAAAGCTGCCTCGAGACTGAAATCCACGATGTGTCTCCCCCGAGGCGTTCAGAGAGTCAACAACGAGCGCGAGGCGAGGCCACCGCCGCCACCACCGCCGCCACCACCGCCACCACCACCGCCACCACCACCACCACCGCCGCCACCACCACCGCCACCACCACCACCGCCACCACCGCCACCACCACCACCGCCACCACCACCGCCACCACCACCACCACCGCCACCACCACCAGCACCGCCACCATCACGAGCGAACGACGCGATGTCTGACGTTTCGCACCCATCTCCCCCCCCCGTTAACGCTCACCATGAGATATTTACTGCGGAAGCAGAGGAGTAAGTAAACGCGGTAAGCAAGTGGCACCCCACTTGTTTACGGCCTGCACGCAAAGGGGACCCGGGACCGAAACGTCGGACAAACACACGCGGCGCCGGTGGCCACGCGAGAGAGAATCAGAGAGAGAGAATCAGAGAGAGAGAATCAGAGAGAGGGAGAGTGCAAGATTTAAGAACTTGCATCTTGGAATCCCTGCCTCACTTGATACAGCAAATCTGGCTGTGACGATTCCACCTGATGACGGTGTTGCCTCCGAAACGTCGTGATTTTATTATTTTATGTTTATTAATTTTAATTTCATTTTTTTTACCTACGTGACTTTACCGAAAAAACTAAGAGCAAGGGGAGTGACTTTTGACTTTTTAACAACTTTGATTGCCGCCAGCAGCAACAGCACTGGAAGCGATTCCGATACGAAAGACACAAAGTCACCAGCAACACAAATAACAAACGCTGTAAATCCACGCGCTGTGGCGCTAAAAGCACCGCGCACAACACGAAATAAAAGCCACGTGGTGGTGGTGGTCATCGCGCACGCCACGGTGACGAGCGAGCGCTTCAGAAAGTGAACACCACGAGGGTGCCGTCCACGCTGGTACAGAGAGGGGCTTGTCCGCCCCCCCCCCCAGTGTTCGAAGACGCCATCACCGACAAGAGAGAGAGAGGGGGGGGCGATAGCGAGAGAGATAATGAGAGAGAGAGAGCGAGAGAGATATACCGAGGTAGATTGAGAGAGAGAGAGAGCCACCACTGGAAAGCCCCGTTCATCATAAAAACAACAACGAAGACGACGAAGATGAAGCTGTCTCCCCCCACCACCCCCACCCTTCCCCCCACCCCCTCCACCCCCCCCACCCCCCACCAACCCCCCCACCACACCGCTAGCGAGAGGCTCAATCCCAGGACGAGGTGGGCGGGTGGCGAGGGGACTTGATCGATTATTCGTTGCAAAGCCAAGGACCACGTGGGTACTTCACGCCGGGGGTTAGTGGGAGGGGGGTGGGGGTGGCGACCCCCCCCCCTCACGTGGGTTAGTGGGGGGTGGGGGGGGAGGTTGCCACCCCCCCACGTGGGTTAGTGGGGGGTGGGGGGAGTTGCCACCCCCCTCCCCCCGTGGGTTAGTGGGGTAGCAGAAGCAGCAGCCGCACAAATGTTGAGATGTAGGGGCGGGGCGAGACGGGGAAGGGGCAAATAAATAAATATATAAATGCTCCGATATATTCCCAATTAAAAAGGAAGCAAAATTAAATAAAACGAAATAAGGTGGAGCGCTATATTGTGTCTGTGTGTGTGTCTGTGTGTCTCTGTGTGTCTGTGTGTGTCTCTGTGTGTCTGTGTGTCTCTGTGTCTGTGTGTGTCTGTGTGTATCTCTGTGTCTGTGTGTGTCTGTGTGTGTGTCTGTGTGTCTCTGTGTGTGTCTGTGTGTCTGTGTGNCTCTGTGTGTCTGTGTGTCTGTGTGTGTGTGTGTCTGTGTGTCTGTGTGCACGGTGGTTTAGCAGTTAGCGCTACGCTGCGCTATGAACCCGGCGACCCGGGTTCGATTCCCGATCGCGGACAGCACCGGTGACGATATCTGAACCGGTCTTGCGCCTCCCCTAGGTTGACTCAGCCTCAACTGACTACCCGCTTCGGTGTGTGTATAACAGCGCTGGGGGAGACAAAGGCGGCCGGGCGTGGTGCTGGCCACCCACCACCTCGTGTGCCGTGCCGGCTTTCATTGCGCTGCTCACAGCACTTGCCCCTACAGCCTGTTGAGGCTATAGGGTAACCTTTGTCTTTAATTATTATATTCCACACTCTTTATTTAGACTGGAAGAATCCGATGAACTATGAAGCTCTTTTTCAGCTGGGTCTGTCCCCTTGGCCTCCTGCACCTAGCCTGGCACAGTAGTCAACCCACGGCACCTGCTGGGTCTGCCCCCGTGACCTCCTCCTGCACCTAGCCTGGCACAGCAGGACAACCCAAGGCAAATGCTGGGTCTGTCCCCCGTGACCTCCTCCTGCACCTAGCCTGGCACAGCAGTACAACCCACGGCACCTGCTGGGTCTGACCCGTGACCTCCTCCTGCATCTAGCCTGGCACAGCAGTACAACCCACGGCACCTGCTGGGTCTGTCTCCTGCACCTAGCCTGGCACAGCAGTACAACCCACGGCACCTGCTGGGTCTCCTGCACCTAGCCTGGCACAGCAGTACAACCCACGGCACCTGCTGGGTCTGATGCACCTAGCCTGGCACAGCAGTACAACCCACGGCACCTGCTGGGTCTGACTCCTGCACCTAGCCTGGCACAGCAGTACAACCCACGGCACCTGCTGGGTCTGTCCCGTGACCTCCTCCTGCACCTAGCCTGGCACAGCAGTACAACCCACGGCACCTGCTGGGTCTGACCCGTAACCTCCTCCTGCACCTAGCCTGGCACAGCAGTACAACCCACGGCACCTGCTGGGTCTCCTGCACCTAGCCTGGCACAGCAGTACAACCCACGGCACCTGCTGGGTCTGACTCCTGCACCTAGCCTGGCACAGCAGTACAACCCACGGCACCTGCTGGGTCTGTCTCCTGCACCTAGCCTGGCACAGCAGTACAACCCACGGCACCTGCTGGGTCTGTCCCCGTGACCTCCTCCTGCACCTAGCCTGGCACGAGCGATGTCACCGCCACCACGTGGCTGGACGTCGGTCATCATCATCGTTGTTGTTGTATCTACGTGTGTGTGTGTCTATGCGCGGACCGTATGAAAAGCCCCGTGATCAAAGCGGCAATTGATAGCAAACGCAATTGGTGATCAGAACAACGACAACAATAAGAACAACAAGACTATGCTGTGTTGACACGGGGGAGGTGGAAAGGAAGAGGAGAGAAAGGGAGGGGGAGGGGTAGGTGGCAAAAACATATTTTTTGGTTGTTGTGGTTGCTGTTGTTGTTGTGGTTGTTGTTGTACCTTGGAACCAAAAGTCAATGCTGAGGTTGTGGTTACTGAAGGAGGAGGAGGAGGGGACTCCGCCCTGCGACTGATGCTCCAGCCAATAGGGAGCCTGGGTCACTGGCGATGGGGGGAGCCTGTAGACTTAGAGGAGGGCGGGGGGAGGAGGAGGGGGGGAAGGGAGGGAAAGGTAAATAATAAATTAATTAAAGTGTATTAATTAAACGCGTTATTTTAATAATAATAATTTAAAAAAAGTGTTTAATGATCACCGCAGATTAATAATTGGTTCATTATCACCGCCGCCTCCCCCCGTCCCGCCGTGAGACGTGGTTAGAACGGTGTGCCGAAAGTAGACTTGACAGAACTACTTCTGAGGCTTCTTCTTGCAAGTGAAACTGAGAGTTTATCATTACGAATATCAACAAAAAAAACATGTTAATTGGGAATTCTCAAAGTAAGCAGTGCATTACATCCCCACCCCTCCTCCCACACTAGAGAACGGTGTGCCGGAAGTAGACTTCACACAACTACTTCTGAGATCCATTCTTGTGAGTGAGACAGAGATTCTATCATTATCAAATATTATTATTTGGGAATGGATGACACCGCCGCCCCCCCCCCCCCCCACACACTAGAGAACGGTGGGCCAATAGTAGCAGCACATATTTGGGCCGGCACGGCACACGAGGGGGTGGGGGCTAACCCCACGCCCGGCCCCTTTGTCTCCCCCAGTGGCGATGCATTGTTTTAAACACATCCCACCCAGGTACTCATTTGAGGCTGAGTCGACCTAGAGGAAGCCCCCCACACGCGGACAGACATCGCGACGTCGCTGCTCTCCACGGATCGAGTCCACGAAACCGCTGGGTCCACCCTGAGTCCTCCTCATCCACCACCTCCTCCTCTTCATCCACCACCTCCACCTCATCCATTACCTCCTCCTTATCCACCTCATCCACCACCTCCTCATCCTCTTCCTCATCCACCACCACCTCCTCATCCACCTACTTATCCACCACCACCTCATCCATTACCACCTCATCCACCACCTCCTCCTCTTCATCCATCACCACCACCACCTCCTCCTCTTCATCCATCACCGCCTCCTCATCCACCATCACCACCTCCTCCTCCTCATCCACCACCTCCACCTCATCCACCACCTCCTCCTCATCCACCACCTCCACCACCTCCTCCTTCCCGACGACGGGAGACCACTCCACTCCACTCCGCTCAGCGCGTCGTCGGCGGCTCGTGCGAGAGGCGATGACGGCCGCGGAAGCTGCGGCCGTCACCCAGCAGCGGATAGACCCTGGCCGCTGCCGCTGACGCGACAACAACACCGCTACTGTGCTGCCGAGCAGCTGCTGAATGACACTGTGATCAATCCATGTCTCTCTCTCTCCCTGTGGTGAGATGTTAACTACCTCGCCTGGTGTACAGGAGGTCGTGGGTTCAATCCTGACCCTGACGCCTGCTGCTGTATATTTGGAGTCTGCGTGTCTCTCTCTCTCTCGCTGTGGTGAGATGTTGACCACCTCGCCTGGTGTACAGGAGGTCGTGGGTTCACTCCTGACCCTGACGCCTGCTGCTGTATATTTGGAGTCTGCGTGTCTCTTTCGCTCCCTGTGGTGAGATGTTAACTACCTCGCCTGGTGTACAGGAGGTCGTGGGTTCACTCCTGACCCTGACGCCTGCTGCTGTATATTTGGAGTCTGCGTGTCTCTCTCGCTCCCTGTGGTGAGATGTTAACTACCTCGCCTGGTGTACAGGAGGTCGTGGATTCAGCCATGACCCTGACGCCTGCTGCTGTATATATTGAGTCTGCGTGTCTCTCTCTTTGTGTCTCCCCGTGGTTGTGACAACGGGCCACTTCGTTGAGCTGTCATCTGTGGCCGGGTCTCTGTAGCTGCTTAGCTCGGTGAGGCTTCACCTGCTCAAGCCGAGATATCGATCTGCATCGCCTCTGCACCGGTCGCCTTTTTGGCGTCGATCACTGCTCTCACACCGGCGGCGAGACCAGGCAGGCCATCAAGAACTGCTGCTGCTGCTTCTAC
This sequence comes from Lethenteron camtschaticum, assembly GCA_018977245.1. Taxonomy (NCBI): domain Eukaryota; kingdom Metazoa; phylum Chordata; class Hyperoartia; order Petromyzontiformes; family Petromyzontidae; genus Lethenteron; species Lethenteron camtschaticum. The sequence continues at coordinate 11,727,461 of MU249573.1, read as the reverse complement.
CTCTGATGTGTAGGCCAATCAGTCTCATAGGCAATGCCATCACGTTGTTATTATAATTTTCATCAGAGCCACAAGTGCTGCTAATGCGAGGCTTGTTGATGGCAGGCAGCTGTTCGATCTGGTGAACATCTGAACACAACTCTGCTGTTTTATTTGCCAGCAAGGGCGTCACATCGACTCTTGTTGTTGTTTGTTGATGCTGTTTGTTGTTGTTTGTTGTTGATGCTATTCTCACCGTGGGCTTTCGCACGAGCCGTACGCGACTCAACGCTTCCCCCGCCCCCTCGCCCCCGCCCTTCCCCGCCCCCCGCTCTCTCGCCCCCCCGCCCCCTCGCCCCCCCCCGCTCTCTCGCCCCCCCGCCCCCTCGCCCCCCGCCCCGATCATGAGGCTCGATGCGCAGTCGAGGACGGAGTCTGCGCAGCGTGAGCCAACAACAGCACGGGGGGGCGGGGGGAGGGGTGGGGTGGGGGCGGGGGGGATTGTGGGAGGAGGGTGAGGACGTACGGTGGGGGGGGGGTGTAGGGGTGGGGTGTAGGGGGTGTAGGGGTGGTGTGGAGGTGGTGAGGGGGGTGTAGGGGTGGGTGGGGTGTAGGGGTGGTGAGTGGGGGGGNTGTAGGGGTGGGGTGTAGGGGTGGTGTAGGGAGTGAAGGGGGGGGGGGTTGCGAGGGTGGGGGGTGTAGGGAGTGAGGGTGGGGGTTGCGAGTGTGGGGGTGCGAGGGTGGGTGGGGGTGGGTGCGAGGGTGGGGGGGGTTGCGAGGGTGGAGGGGGGTTGCGAGGGTGGAGGGGGGTGGGGGGGGGTGGGGGGTTGCGAGGGTGGAGGGGGGTTGCGAGGGTGGGTGGGGTTGCGAGGGTGGAGGGGGGTTGCGAGGGTGGGGGGTTGCGAGGGTGGAGGGGGTTGCGAGGGTGGAGGGGGTTGCGAGGGTGGAGGGGGGTTGCGAGGGTGGAGGGGTGCGAGGGTGGAGGGGGGTTGCGAGGGTGGGGGGGGTTGCGAGGGTGGAGGGGGTTGCGAGGGTGGGGGGGGTTGCGAGGGTGGAGGGGGTTGCGAGGGTGGGGGGGGTTGCGAGGGTGGAGGGGGTTGCGAGGGTGGAGGGGGGTTGCGAGGGTGGAGGGGGTTGCGAGGGTGGAGGGGGTTGCGAGGGGTGGGGGGGTTGCGAGGGTGGGGGGGTTGCGAGGGGGGGGGTGCGAGGGGGGTGTAGGGGTGGTGAGGGTGGGGGTGTAGGGGGTGGGGTGTAGGGGTGGTGTAGGAGTGAAGGGGGGGGGGTTGCGAGGGTGGGGGGGTTGCGAGGGTGGGGGGTGGGGTTGCGAGGGAGGGTGGGGGGGNTTGCGAGGGTGGGGGGGGGGGGTTGTGAGGGTGGGGGGGTGCGAGGGTGGGGGGTTGCGAGGGTGGGGGGGGGTTGCGAGGGTGGGGGGGGGTTGCGAGGGTGGGGGGTGGGGTTGCGAGGGAGGGTGGGGGGGGTTGCGAGGGTGGGGGGAGTTACGAGGGTGGGGGGTGCGAGGGTGGAGGGTTGCGAGGGTGGGTGGGGGGGTGCGAGGGTGGGGGCCACTTACTGGGGCTGCCGGGCGACGAGTCTCCGCCGCCGTCGGAGGAGGAGGAGGCGGCGGCGCCTCCCGGCGTCTTGGAGTCCGCGGAGGCCGCGAGGGGCAAGGGGCGGGGCATTGCGGGGGGCAGCGGGGGCGGCGGGGGGGCGGGGGGGGCAGCATGCTCGCCGGCAGGAAGGGGCTGCCCCCTTGGACAGGCCCGGCCCGGGAACTCCAGAACCCCCAACGCTGTTGGGCTGCTGGGTGGGGGGGGAGAGTTGGGGGTGTGCGTGGGGGGTGGAGTTGGTGGGTGTGCGTGGGGGGAGAGGGTGAGGGTGGGTGTGGGAGAGGGTGGGTGGGTGGAGAGTTGGGGGTGTGCGTGGGGGGAGAGGGTGGGGGTGGTAGGGAGGGAGTGGTGGTGGAGGGGGAGAGGATGGGGGTGGGAGAGGGTGGGGGTAGAGTTGGGGGTGTGCGTGGGGGGGTGGGGGTGGGTGGGGGTAGAGTTGGGGGTGTGCGTGGGGGGTGGGGGTGGGTGGGGTAGAGTTGGGGGTGTGCGTGGGGGTGGAGAGGGGGAAAGAGGTGGGGGTGGAGAGGTGTGTGTGTGTAGGGTGTGTGTGGGTAGGGTGTGTGTGTGTGGGGGGTAGTGAGTGTGGGTAGGTGTGTGTGGAGTGTAGGATAGTGTATGTGTGTGTGTGGAGTGTATGTGTGTGTGCGAAAGGCGACACAAACAATACCATTAGCACGGCAACGCACAAACACCCCCAGCGACAACAACAACAACGTCGCCACGGCGCCCGTGCCAGGCTAGGTGCACCTCGAGTGTCGAAGTGTTGGCCGCTGGCAGGGGGAGGTCACGGGGACTGCCCCAGGCCCCCTCGTGTGGGGGGTTGACCGACCGAGACGACCCACCAGCACCACCCCCCCCCCCACGTGACATTCTGCCGCGCGCTTTATCCGCCCCGGGGCGCTCTCCGCTCGTTGTTGTGAGCGGAGTCGCTCCTCTGACCCCTCCCAGCTGCCCGGGCAGCCTCAAGGTGGCAGTGACGTCACCGTTGTCCCCCCACCCCCCGCACCTCCGACAAGCACGGTTGGCGATGTACGGTGCGAAAGAAGTTAAACGTACGCACACACATGCGTGTGGGTGACATGTTTGCGGCGGTGGGGGGGTAGAGTGGTGGTGGGGGGGGTGGATGGGTGGGGTGGTGGTGGTGGGGGGTGGTGAGGGGGTGGGGGGGATGGGTGGGTGGTAGTGGTGGGGGGGGTGGTGGTGGTGGGGGGGTGGTGGTGGTGGGGGGGTGGTGGTGGTGGTGGGGGGAGTGGATGGGTGGGGTGGTGGTGGTGGGGGGGTGGTGTGGTGGGGGGTGGTGGTGGGGGGGTGGTGGTGGTGGGGGGGTCTGTGGGTGGTGGTGGCGTGATAGTGGTGGTAGTGGTAGTAGTGGTGGTGGTAGTAGTGGTGGTGGTAGTGGTGGTAGTGGTGGTGGTAGTGTGGTGGTGGTAGTGTGGTAGTGGTGGTGTAGTGGTGGTGGTAGTGGTGTGGTGGTGGTAGTAGTGGTGATAGTAGTGGTGGTGGTAGTGGTGGTAGTGGTGGTAGTGGTGGTGGTGGTAGTGGTGGTGGTTGCGAATCGACTCACGTTCAGGTACCCCCCATGCGATGGCGACTGGCCGCTACCACCGCCACCGCCACCACCACCGCCACCACCACCACCGCCACCGCCACCACCAGGCTCCGGGCACACGAGCTGCACGAAGTCCTTAAGGGGGTCCTGGTTTGGGGGCCCGCCGGGTGGTGAGGCGTGTAGCGGATGGTGGGGTGCGAGAAGTAGGGGGCGCCCCCCCCGACTCCGCCCGCCTGCTGCATCAGCGGCGACGCGGGGAAGTGCAAGTTGGGCGAGCGGGGGTGCGGGCTCGCGGTTACTGGTGGGGGGCAGAGTGGGGGCAGAGTGGGGGGCAGAGTGAGGGGAGGGGGTAGAGGGGGTGCACAGGGGGGGGGGGTGGCGGTGACACAAAGTACACACACACGTACACACACACACGTGTACACATACACACACACACGTACACACACACACGTGCACACATACGCACACACACACACGTACACACACACACGTGCACACATACGCACACACACACACGTGCACACACACGTACACACACACACACGTGTACACACACACGTGTACACACACACACGTGTACACACACGTACCCACACGTGCACACACACACACGCACGTGCAGGCACGTGTACACACACACACGTACACACACACACACGTGCATACACACGTACACACACACACACGCACGTGCAGGCACGTGTACACACACAGGGAGCCGGAGACAATGCGAGTGTGCGTGGGAGGAAGCGGGAGGCTGGGCACCCACCCAGCTACCCCCACCCCCACGTGTTGTTCTCTGGGTAGCGGAGTGCCCCCCCACCTCTCTCCCCACCCCCACACGCTCCCCCCCACCATCCCCCCCCCCCACCGCCATTTCACTTTTCCTTCCTACTTCCTATGTTTCTCTCTCTCTCTCGGTGTGTTCTTGTGTTGTGCGGGGAGCGGTGGCGCAGCAATTAGCGCCGCGCTGCCCGGCTCAGTTGTGCCAGTGAGGGGGAAGACTACCGGAGCCACGCACCTGGGCCTGGCATGGCCCTGCACGGCTCGGTTGTGCCAGTGGGAAAAAAAATCTACCAGAGCCAGGCACCTGGGCCTCGCACGGCCCTGGCACGGCTCGGTTGTGCCAGTGGGAAAAAATCTACCTGAGCCAGTCACCTGGGCCTGACACGGCCCTGGCACGGCTCGGTTGTGCCAGTGGGAAAAACAATCTACCAGAGCCAGGCACCTGGGCCTGGCACGGCCCTGGCACGGCTCGGTTGTGCCAGTGGAAAAAAAACCTACCAGAGCCAGGCACCTGCGCCTGGCACGGCTCGGTTTTGCCAGTGGCAAAAACAAATCAACGGGAGCCACGCGGATGGACTGTCGTGGAATTCTTCAACCGAGTCCCCCGGTTTTTTCTCTTTCCACATTTAGAATCGACGTCACGCGTCGTAGAGCATTGGGGGGGGTGGGGTGGGGTGGGGGGCTGCTGCGATAATGTCCACGTGGTCACGACGACGACGACGATGTGAGCTATCGTTGTGACGGCCAGGGCGCTGCTGACTGAAGAGACCTGATCTGGAGGTTTTAAAATAGTTTTAGATTTCATCGTTTCAAAAAAAAGTCTGTCAGCTATTCACTGCTGGATGGATGGGAACAGCCAGTCGATGGGTCTCTGTGAGTGAGTCTATGGGTCTCTGTGAGTCACTCTATGGGTCTCTGTGAGTGAGTCTGTGGTCTCTATGTAAGCTAGTCGATGGTCTCTGTGAGTCAGTCTGTGGTTCTCTATGAGTGAGTCTGTGGGTCTCTATGTAAGTCAGTCTGTGGGTCTCTATGAGTGAGTCTGTGGGTCTCTATGAGTGAGTCTATGGGTCTCTGTGAGTGAGTCGATGTGTCTCTATGAGTGAGTCTGGGTCTCTGTGAGTGTCTGTGGGTCTCTATGAGTGAGTGTGGGTGTCTGTGAGTGTCTGTGGGTCTCTATGAGTGAGTCTATGGGTCTCTGTGAGTGAGTCGATGGGTCTCTATGAGTGAGTCTGTGGGTCTCTATGAGTGAGTCTGTGGGTGTCTGTGAGTCAGTCTGTGGGTCTCTATGAGTGAGTCTATGGGTCTCTGTGAGTGAGTCGATGGGTCTCTATGTGTGAGTCTATGGGTCTCTATGAGTGAGTCTGTGGTCTCTATGAGTGAGTCTGTGGGTGTCTGTGAGTCAGTCTGTGGGTCTCAATGAGTGAGTCTATGGGTCTCTGTGAGTGAGTCGATGGGTCTCTATGAGTGAGTCTATGGGTCTCTGTGAGTCTGTGGGTCTCTATGAGTGAGTCTGTGGGTCTCTGTGAGTGAGTCTATGGGTCTCTATGGGTGAGTCTGTGGGTCTCTATGAGTGAGTCTGTGGGTCTCTATGTAAGTCAGTCTGTGGGTCTCTAAGAGTGAGTCTGGGTCTCTGTGAGTGTCTGTGGGTCTCTGTGAGTGAGTCTATGGGTGTCTGAGTGTCTGTGGGTCTCTATGAGTGAGTATATGGGTCTCTATGAGTGAGTCGATGGGTCTCTATGAGTGAGTCTGTGGGTCTCTATGAGTGAGTCTGTGGGTCTCTATGAGTGAGTCTGTGGTGTCTGTGAGTCAGTCTGTGGGTCTCTATGAGTGAGTCTATGGGTCTCTATGAGTGAGTCGATGGGTCTCTATGAGTAAGTCTGTGGGTCTCTATGAGTGAGTCTGTGGGTCTCTATGAGTGAGTCTGTGGGTCTCTATGAGTGAGTCTGTAGGTCTATGTAAGCTAGTCTGTGGGTCTCTATGAGTGAGTCTGTGGATCTCTATGAGGAGTCTGTGGGTCTCTATGAGTGAGTCTGTGGGTCTTTATGAGTGAGTCTGTGGGTCTATGTAAGCTAGTCTGTGGTCTCTATGAGTGAGTCTGTGGTCTATGTAAGCTAGTCTGTGGGTCTCTATGAGTGAGTCTGTGGGTCTCTATGTAAGCTAGTCTATGGGTCTCTATGAGTGAGTCTGTGGGTCTCTATGAGTGAGTCTGTGGGTCTATGTAAGCTAGACTGTGGGTCTCTATGAGTGAGTCTGTGGGTCTCTATGAGTGAGTCTGTGGGTCTATGTAAGCTAGTCTGTGGTCTCTATGAGTGAGTCTGTGGGTCTCTATGAGTGAGTCTGTAGGTCTATGTAAGCTAGTCTGTGGGTCTCTATGAGTGAGTCTGTGGATCTCTATGAGTGAGTCTGTGGTCTCTATGAGTGAGTCTGTGGGTCTTTATGAGTGAGTCTGTGGGTCTATGTAAGCTAGTCTGTGGGTCTCTATGAGTGAGTCTGTGGGTCTATGTAAGCTAGTCTATGGGTCTCTATGAGTGAGTCTGTGGGTCTCTATGAGTGAGTCTGTGGGTCTATGTAAGCTAGACTGTGGGTCTCTATGAGTGAGTCTGTGGGTCTCTATGAGTGAGTCTGTGGGTCTATGTAAGCTAGTCTTGGGTCTCTATGAGTGAGTCTATGGGTCTCTATGTAAGCTAGTCTATGGGTCTCTATGAGTGAGTCTGTGGGTCTCTATGAGTGAGTCTGTGGGTGTATGTAAGTTAGTCTATGGGTCTCTATGAGTGAGTCTGTGGTCTCTGTGTACCGCGGGGGCGGTGATGACGGCCCGGTGGTGCTGGGTGAAACGCGTGCGGCCGCCTGCGGTGACGAGGGCGCGAAGGCCGCTTTGTCGCCCCCTGCCTTCTTCATCGTCGTCGGAGAGTGGAGCTCTACACACGCACACGCACACACGCACACACGCACACGCACACACACGCGCACACGCACACGCACACACACACGCACACACACGCACACACACGCACCCACGCACACGCACACACGCGCACACACGCACACACGCACACACACGCGCACACCCACACGCACACACACACGCACACACACACGCACACACACGCACACACACGCACCCACGCACACGCACACACGCACACACACGCACACACACACGCGCACACCCACACGCACACACGCGCACACAAAAACAGATAAAGATCTCCCGTGTAGCCTCTACAGGCTGTAGGGGCAAGTTCTGTCAGCGAGCGACTATGAAGGCCGAACGGCACATGAGGGGTGGGTGGCCAGCACACGCCCGGCCGCCTTTGTCTCCTAGTGGCGAAGTTTTTACACACTGCACCAGTACCCATTTAAGGCTGAGTCGACCTAGGGAGGCCC
>MU249573.1:11543387-11720050 GCA_018977245.1 Lethenteron camtschaticum | reverse complement strand
CCCACACACCTCACACCACACCTCCACCCACNACCACCCACCTCACACCACCACCACCCACCACACCACCCACCCGCAGCACCCACCCACCACCACCTCCACCACCACCCCACCACACCCACCCCACCTCCACCACCACACCCACCACCTCCACCACCACCACCCACCCCACCACCACCACCCCACCACCCCACCACCACCACCCACCCCCACCTCCACCACACCACCCCCCACCCCACCACCACCACCCCACACCACCACCCCACCCACCTCCCCACCACCCCACACCACACCACCCCCCCCACCCACCCCACCACACCACCCCCCGCACCACCCACACACCCACCTACCAAATCTTTCTTCGCATCATCGACATTTGTATCGCCTCCCTCTCCCTCCCCGGCGTCTCCGTCTCGACTCCGCATCACCCCCCAACCCCCCCCCCCATCCCCATTGTTGCTGTTCCGCGACTTCGAAAACCACCACGAAGACGACGAAGACGATCGCCGTTCGTGAGCGGCGGAGGGAGGACGGCGCCTCGGTTCCATCACCCCCCCTGCCCCCTGGCTTTAAAGCGTCAACCGTAGGGGTCCCAGGAGGGGGCAGGGGGCAGCAGTGTTGGGGCTGGCGAGTGAGGAGGAGGAGGGGGGGCAGCGTGTTGGGCTGGGGAGTGAGGGGGAGGTGAGGATGAGGAGGGGGGGGGGAGGGCGATGCTGCGCTCAGTCGGTCGACGCGAGCCGCTCAGCTCGCGGATTTGCGTGGGGGCGCGCGTGCGTGTGTGTGTGTGCGTGTGTGCGCGCATGTGTGCGTGTGCGCACGTGTGTGCGCGTGTGTGCGTGTGTGTGCGTGTGCGCGTGCACACGCGTGTGTGTGTATGTGTGTGTGTGCGTGTGCGGGAATCGGTGTGCGCACCACAGGGGACAGCTGCCACCGTCGTGGGTGGGGTTGGTGTGGTGTGGGTGGGGTTGGTGGTGGTGTGGGTGGGGTTGGTGGGTTGGTGGTGGGGGGGGGTGGTGGCCACCTTCGGATTGTTGACGTCGCGAAGGGACTCGGAGTTTGCTGCGGCGTTGGAGCAACGTCGCCGCAGAAGTGCCCCGTTTTAATACGACCCTGGCGACACCTCTCCGTGCGCGTTGCACGCGCACGGCACCACGTGCGTTGCACCACGTGTGCGTTGCGCGCGCGGCCACGTGGCGTTGCCGCGCGCGGCACCACGTGGCGTTGCACGCGCGCGGCACCACGTGTGCGTTGCACGCGCGCGGCACCACGTGGTGTTGCACGCGCGCGGCACACGTGGTGTTGCACGCGCGCGGCACCACGTGGTGTTCCACGCGCGCGCGCGACGCACGCACGGACTGTTCAATTCGCGCGGGATTTTCACGGACACGTTTTGTGGGCGGTGCTGGTGGTGGTGGTGGGGGTGTAAGTCACCTTTGTTATTTTTACGTAGGGGTTTTGTGTGTGTGTGTNGAACTCTCTCTCTCTCCCCCCTCACTCTCTCTCTCCTCTCTCTTCCCATCTCTCTCTTTTCGCCGGTTTTGCGTGGTTCTTTTGTTGTTTAGTTTTTTGCCCGCGAATAAAACTCTCGTCCTCGCCACTTGGCCCGCGTCGCAGTTCCCACAGTCCAAGGTCGAGCCAAGGTCGTGCCAAGGTCAGGCGACGGCGCCTGAGCCGACACCTCCATCACCGCAGCCGCCGCTGTCGTTCCGACGCAACATCCAACATGCGTCCGTTGCTGGCGGTGGTGGCGGCGATGGTGGCTACCCCCAGCGCAGAGGGTGAGGGGTGGCTCAGAGGCAGCGTGGATTAGCCCAGGTACCAGGACTGTGGAACGGGCAGCAGAAAGAGGTGTGGGGAGGGGTAGAGGTGGTGGGGGGGATGGAGAGAGACGGACAGAGGGATATCATCGCGATCATCGTCATAATCACCATCGTCATCATGATCGTAATCATCGTCAAACCGACGTCATCACATCGCAGGGATCTTCGCCACTTTTTGTCATCGTCAGTTCGGAGTTCAGATCTGGTGTACACATGCACGCGCGCGTACACACACGCGTACACACACACGTACACACACGTACACACACGCGTACACACACACACACGTACACACGTACACACACACGTACACACGTACAAACACGTACACACCGTACACACACACACATGTACACTCACACACGTACACACACACATGTACACGCGCACACACACACGCGCGTACACACACACGTGTGTGTGTGTGTACGCGCGTGATGAAGAGGAAGCGGAGTGGGGGGGGCAGGAGAAGGAGGAGGGGGGGCCGCAAGGGGTAGACGAATCTCCGTCTCGAGGGGGGTCATCATGGAACACGTGTGCACGATGTTCCCGCATTCCCGTCCGTGGTGGGGGTGGGTGGGAGCAGCGTCCGTGGCGGATCGGGGCTCGCCTGCTAGGAAAGTTGGTGTGGCTAGGAGATGTTAACCACCTCGCCTGGTGTGCAGGAGGTCGTGGGTTCGATCCCGACCCCTGACGACGCCTGCTGTATATTTGGAGTTTGTGTGTCTCTCTCTCTCATCATCATCACGGTGGCTAGGAGATGTTAACCACCTCGCCTGGTGTACAGGAGGTCGTGGGTTCGATCCCGATCCCTTACGACGCCTGATGCTGTATATTTGGAGTCTGCGTCTCTCTCTCTATCTCTCCGTGGTGAGATGTTAACTACCTCTCCTGGTGTGCAGGAGGTCGTGGGTTCGATCCCGACACTGACGCCTGCTGCTGTATATTTGGAGTTTGCGTGTCTCTCTCTCTCTCTCCACCCGTTTGGTGGTGGTGGCGGTGGTGCAGGATGAGTCGAAAGGGGAAAAGGTGTTTTCACAAACAACGTTTGCCAGAGCAAAGACTCGTCAGGGGGCAGCAGAGGGCAGCAGAGGGCAGCTGTAGCCCGCGCGGCCCTCGTCTGTCGAGGAACGCCGTGGCGGGCAGCTGGGATTCGCGTTTTTCTATTTTCCAGAGGTCAAGAGTTCAAGTCCAAGACGAATTATTTCTGCTGCTGAGTTGGCAGTGTGGTGCACAGCCAACAACTCAACAACAACAACAACGTTCCGTTGTCAACAACAACAACAACAGTGTGCGTGATGCCGTAAATAATAATAATAATTAACCCGTAATCGGTGGTTTGGGTGGTAGGGGTGGTATGGGTGGTAGGGGTGGTATTGGTGGTAGGGGTGGTAGGGTGGTATTGGTGGTATGGGTGGTAGGGGTGGTAGGGGTGGTAAGGGTGGTATGGGTGGTATGGGTGGTTTGGGTGGTACGGGTGGTAGGGGTGGTAGGGTTGGTATGGGTGGTAGGGGTGGTAGGGTGGTAGGGGTAGTTGGGTGGTATGGGTGGTAGGGGTGGTAAGGGTCGTAGGGGTGGTGGTGGTATGGTGGTATGGGTGGTAGGGTGGTAGGGTGGTAAGGGTGAGTGGGTGGTATTGGTGATAAGGGTGGTAGGGGTGGTAAGGGCGATAGGGGTGGTGGGGTGGTAGGGGTGGTGGGAGGGTTTGTGGGGAAGGTGGTAGGGGTGGTACTGGTGGTAGGGGTGGTGGGGGTGGTAGGGTGGTAGGGTGGTAGGGCGGTGGGGGGTTTGTGGGGTGGTACGGCTGGTTGGGGTGGCACGGGTGGTACGGGTGATAGGGTGGTGGGGGTGGTAGGGGTGGTGGGGAGGGTTTGTGGGAGGGTTGGTGGGGTGGCTGGCGCTGAGAGGACCTCAGTGCCAGCCACAGTTGGCACGGGGCGAGTTGGGGGAGGGAATTCACGCGCGGGCGGACACGTGTGTGTGTGCGTGTGTGGTGTGTGTGGTGTGTGTGGTGTTTGCGTGTGTGGTGTGTGCGTGTGTGTATGTGTGTCTGCACGCGTGTGTGTATCTGTGTGCGTGTGTATCTGTGTGTGTATCTGTGTACACAGTGTGTGTCTGCGCGTGTGTATCTGTGCGTGTGTGTCTGTGTGTGTGTCTGCGCGTGTGTGACCATCTGTCGCTTGGCACAGTTTCCCAGTTCGGAGTTGTGGGGCATGACTTTGTTTTCTTCACGTCATCGGCCGCGCAAAACAAACTCGCGGTCGTGCATCGGTTTCGCCTTCCGCGAAAGGCGCTCCCACGACGTTTCAGCAAAACGTCGTGGGCACGTGCCACCGTCTGTGTGGAAGCATGTCCCTCCGCAAGAAGGATCAGTCATGGACCTCCCTTCTCTACGCTTGCAAAACGTGGACACCCCTCCCGCCCTGCTGCCCCCACTCTAATGGAACATCTGGGCCGGTTAGAAACAATCAGGCTCACCCTACCTAGGAGATACGTATCTCGGCTGATCCCTGCCTACGGCCCATCCCGCAGGGCTGGATTGTGTGAGGAGCTCATCAGGTCCTTGAAAGATCTGGACGAAAGCCCCCATCGGTGCGAGCTCCTCCTGCAGACGATGCTGCGCCGCGTGATGTAGCTGCCGCGCTCAGACGCCGCATGGCCAAGCAGCTTCTGTTGGCCGGAGAGCGCGGGGCTAGAGACGGGCGCGTTTCACGAGCGAGAGAAGAGATGGGCTGATGGGTGAGCGGGTGAGCGAGCGTGTGGATGAATGAGTGGACGAGTGGGTGAGTGAGTGAGTGAGTGGATGGGTGAGCGGGTGGGTGGGTGCGTAGGTGAATGAGTGAGTAGGTGAATGGGTGAGTGGGTAGGTGAGTGGTGAGTGCCACAGGCTGGAGAAGAGATGGAGCTGATGGGTGAGTGAGTGGGTGAGTGAGTGGATGAGTGAGCAGATGAGTGGACGAGTGGGTAAATGAGTGAGTGGGTGTGTAGGTGAGTGAGTAGGTGAGTGGGTGAGTGCCACAAGCTAGAGAAGAGATGGAGCTGATGGGTGAGTTAGTGGGTGAGTGACTGGATGAGTGGGTGAGTGAGCAGATGAGTGGACGAGTTGGTGAGTGAGTGAGTGGGTGAGTAGGTGAATAAGTGAGTCGGCGAATGGGTGAGTGAGTAAGTAGGTGAGTGGGTGAGTGCCACAGGCTAGATAAGAGATGGAGCTGATGGGTGAGTGAGTGGGTGAGTGACTGGATGAGTGGGTAAGTGACTGGGTGAGTGGGTGAGTGAGCGGATGAGTGGGTGAGTAAGTGGGCGAGTGATTATATGAATGGGTGAGTTAGCGGATGAGTGGGTGAGTGAGTGGGTGAGTGCGTGGGTGAGTGCCACAGGCTAGAGAAGAGATGGAGCTGATGGGTGAGTGAGTGGGTGAGTGACTGGATGAGTGGGTGAGTGAGTGGGTGAGTGAGCGGATGAGTGGGTGAGTGACTGGATGAATGGGTGAGTGAGCGGATGAGTGGGTGAGTGGGTGAGTGCGTGGGTGAGTACCACGGCTTAGAGAAAAGATGGAGCTGATGTGGTACGGGAGGATGTGGATCTGTGGTGTCAAGATCGGTCTCTGTGTAGGAGGCTCGTGAAGGACGCTGCTGTTGCTACTGGGCAGGTGGAGGCAGTCGCCCTCCAGCAACAACAACGGAGGGCAGAGGAGCGACGCTCACAATAACGAACGGAGCGCCGGGCGGCTAAAGTACAGCAACGTTGGCGAGAGTAAGGGCACAGCTGGTGTGCATGTCAGTCAGTCAACTCACATGGTACTTGCTGAGACCTCCTGTCAGCAGCGAGCCTTGGACACTTCAGGTGATAGCCTCAAAGTGCACCTTGCCTGGCACAGGCCCCGTGCCAGGCCAGGCGACATGGGTTCGATTCCCGCTCACGGCCACCAACGCCACCGGTGACGATTATTTGAACCGATCTTGGGCCTCCCCTAGGTAGACTCAGCCTCAACATGAGTACCTGGTGCAGCGTGTAAACAAACATCGCCACTGGGAGAGACAAAGGCGGCCGGGCGTGGTGCTGGCCACCCCCTCGTGTGCCACAGTGCCGGCCTTCATAGGCGCTGCTGCTGCTACTCGCTAACAGCACTTGCCCGACAGCCTGTTTGAGGCTACACCGGGGATCTTTGTCTTTTTGTCTGTCTCCTTCATGGCGCTGCTGCTGCTACTCGCTAACAGCACTTGCCCCAACAGTCTGTTAGAGGCTACACGGGGATCTTTGTCTTTGTCTCCTTCATAGGCGCTGCTGCTACTCGCTAACAGCACTTGCCCCGACAGTCTGTTAGAGGCTACACGGGGGTGTCTTGTATTTTGTGTCCTTAAAAGGAAACACGTATAGCAGTAGTAGGCGTTTCAGGCAACACGGGGGTGGACCTTCGTCAAAGAGTGTAAACAGAGAGGCCATGGGAGAGAAAGTGCGTCAGATGATGGGGCTTGGATACTTCATGGTTTATTAGTTAGCTGCTTGCTGCTTTATATTTCCACGCGATGATGATGAGCCAATTCTGGGCTATCGTTACGGGTTTACAAATAGTTTAGTAAGAATTAAATCTTAGAATTGTATTTTTAATAAAGCTTTCGTGACTGCAGGGATTATCTTCTTGGTTCTTTCGGTAAAGTCACGTAGAAGGGAAATAATAAAATAATAAAAATAAAACATAATAAAATAAATCTCACGACGACACTCAAAATGTACCTCTCTGACCTCTCTATCTATCACATGAAGGACTATTGCCCGAAACGTCGCCTATTCAGGCCACAGAGACACACGTGTTCTTCACAGCTCAGAGCCCCAACCCACTCCACCGTTAGCCCCGCCTACATAGGCCACGCCCATATCGCCTGCCCTGGCCACGCCCACCGCTCAGTGACCACGCCCACATCTCCTCCCCTGGCCACGCCCACATCTCCTCCCTGGCCACGCCCACCACCGCCCCGTGACCACGCCCACCGCCCCGTGGCCACGCCCACCGCCCCGTGACCACGCCCAGCGCCCATAGCCAAGCGTGTTAACGGGAGCCACGCCTACTCCAACCAGCTCTCAAGTTCAAGTTCAGCCGGGCTGATGACATCATGTCTGGTTGTCCCTGGTTACCAGACGGTTCATACGTGACTGGGGGAGGAGTGGGGGGCTCAGGGGAGTGGGGAGGGGGAGTGGGGGATCAGAGGGAGGGGGAGTGGGGGATCAGGGGGAGGGGTGAGTGGGGATCAGGGGAGGGGGAGTGGGGATCAGGGGGAGGGGTGAGTGGGGGATCAGGGGGAGGGGGAGTGGGGGATCAGGGAGGGGTGAGTGGGGGATCAGGGAGAGGGGGGAGTGGGGATCAGGGGGAGGGGTGAGTGGGGATCAGGGGAGGGGGGAGTGGGGAATCAGGGGGAGGGGTGAGTGGGGGATCAGGGAGAGGGGGAGTGGGGATCAGGGGAGGGGTGAGTGGGGATCAGGGGGAGGGGGGAGTGGGGGATCAGGGGGAGGGTGAGTGGGGGATCAGGGAGAGGGGGAGTGGGGGATCAGGGGGAGGGGTGAGTGGGGGATCAGGGGGAGGGGGAGTGGGTGGATCAGGGGGAGGGGGAGTGGGGGGTCAGGGGGAGGGGGAGTGGGGATCAGGGGAGGGGGAGTGGGGGATCAGGGGAGGGGGAGTGGGGGGATCAGGGGAGGGGGGAGTGGGGGATCAGGGGGAGGGGGAGTGGGGGATCAGGGGAGGGGGAGTGGGGATCACGGGGAGGGGGAGTGGGGGATCAGGGGGAGGGGGAGTGGGGGATCAGGGGAGGGGGGAGTGGGGGATCAGGGGAGGTGGGAGTGGGGGATCAGGGGGAGGGGGAGCGGGGGATCAGGGGAGGGGGGAGTGGGGGGATCAGGAGGAGGGGGGAGTGGGGGATCACGGGGAGGGGGAGTGGGGGATCACGGGGAGGGGGAGTGGGGGGATCAGGGGGAGGGGATAGTGGGGGATCAGGGGAGGGTGGAGTGGGGGATCAGGGGAGGGGGGAGTGGGGGGATCAGGGGAGGGGGAGTGGGGATCAGGGGGAGGAGGAGTGGGGGATCAGGGGAGGGGGGAGTGGGGGATCACGGGGAGGGGGGAGTGGGGGATCAGGGGGAGTGGGGGATCAGGGGAGGGGGAGTGGGGGATCAGGGGGAGGGGAAAGTGGGGGGATCAGGGGAGGGGGGAGTGGGGGGATCAGGGGGAGGGGGGAGTGGAGGGATCAGGGGGAGTGGGGGATCAGGGGGAGAGGAGTGGGGGATCAGGGGGAGTGGGGGTCAGGGGGAGTGAGGGATCAGGGGAGTGGGGGATCAGGGGGAGGGGGGAGTGGGGGATCAGGGGGAGGGGGAAGTGGGGGATCAGGGGAGTGGGGGTCAGGGGGAGGGGGGAGTGGGGGATCACGGGGACTGGGGATCAGGGGGAGGGGGGAGTGGGGGATCAGGGCGAGTGGGAGATCAGGGGGAGGGGGAGTGGGGATCAGGGGGAGGGGGAGTGGGGGATCAGAGGGGGGGGAAGGGGGGATCAGGGGGAGGTGGGATCAGGGGGAGGTGGGATCAGGGGGAGGGGGATCAGGGGGAGGGTCCCGCTGTAACCCAAACATTAACTTGCTCTACGATATAATCGCGAAATGCATTCACACTGGAGGAATCCGATGATCTACAAAGCTCTTTCTTTTTACCGATGTCCAGCAGTGGCTTGACCGCGGCTGACGATGTGGATGCACGTGGACAGTTTCAATCCACTGCTGGAGGATGAGGGGGGGGGAGGGGTGCCACGCAATCACGGCTATCGGGATGGTTAATTGACCATACTTCACCGCGCTGGTCAATGAGGGTTGTTTACTGCACTATATTGTGTCTGTGTGTGTGTGTCTGTGTGTCTCTGTGTGTCTGTGTGTGTCTCTGTGTGTCTGTGTGTGTCTCTGTGTGTGTGTGTGTCTGTATGTGTGTCTGTGTGCTGTGTGTGTGTCTGTGTGTCTGTGTGCTGTATGTGTGTGTGTCTGTGTGCTGTGTGTCTGTATGCTGTGTGTGTCTGTGTGTCTGTATGCTGTGTGTGTGTGTCTGTGTGTCTGTGTGCTGTATGCTGTGTGTCTGTGTGCTGTGTGTCTGTGTGCTGTGTGTGTCTGTGTGTCGTGTGCTGCCTTGGTGAGAACGGGACGAACTTCTGTGCAAACAAAACAAAGACAAAGATCCCCCGTATAGCCCTTGACAGGACACTGGGGACAAGTGCTGTTGTTAGCGAGCAGCACCTATGAAGGCCGGCACGGTACACGAGGGGGTGGGTGGCCAGTACCACGCCCGGCCGCCTTTGTCTCCCCAGTGGCGATGTGTACTACACAACGCACCGAGTGCTCATTTAAAGGCTGAGTAGACCTAGGGGAGGCCCAGGACCGGTTCAGATACTCGTCACTGGTGTTGGCCGTGAGCGCGAATCCAACTGGGGTCGCTGGGTTCGTAGCGCAGCACGCTAACCGGGAGTAGAGTGGAGTGGAGTGAGAGGGGAGAGGCAGGAGAGTGCGTGGAGGGAGTGGAGTGAGATGAGATGAGAGAGGCAGGAGAGTGCGTGGAGGGGAGTGGAGTGAGATGAGATGAGAGAGGCAGGAGAGTGCGTGGAGGGGAGTGGAGTGAGATGAGATGAAGAGGCAGGAGAGTGCGTGGAGGGGAGTGGAGTGAGATGAGATGAGGCAGGAGAGAGCGTGGAGGGGAGTGGAGTGAGATGAGAGAGAGGCAGGAGAAAGCGTGGAGGGGAGTGGAGTGAGATGAGAGGGGAGAGGCAGGAAAGTGCGTAGAGGGGAGTGGAGTGAGATGAGAGGGGAGAGGCAGGAGAGTGCGTGGAGGGAGTGGAGTGAGATGAGAGGGGAGAGGCAGGAGAGTGCGTGGAGGGGAGTGAGATGATAGAGGCAGGAGAGTGCGTGGAGGAGATTGGAGTGAGATGAGAGGGTAGAGGCAGGAGAGTGCGTAGAGGGGAGTGGAATGAGATGAGAGGGGAGAGGCAGGAGAGTTCGTGGAGGGGAGTGGAGTGAGATGAGAGGGGAGAGGCAGGAAAGTGCGTGGAGGGAGTGGAGTGAGATGAGAGGGAGAGGCAGGAGAGTGCGTGGAGGGGAGGGGAGTGAGATGAGAGGTGAGAGGCAGGAGAGAGCGTGGAGGGGAGTTGAGTGAGATGCGAGGGAGAGGCAGGAGAGTGCGTAGAGGGAGTGGAGTGAGATGAGAGGTAGAGAGGCAGGAGAGTGCGTGGAGGGGAGGGGAGTGAGATGAGAGGGGAGAGGCAGGAGAGAGCGTGGAGGGGAGTTGAGTGAGATGCGAGGGGAGAGGCAGGAGAGTGCGTAGAGGGAGTGGAGTGAGATGAGAGGTGAGAGGCAGGAGAGTGCGTGGAGGGGAGGGGAATGAGATGAGAGGTGAGAGGCAGGAGAGAGCGTGGAGGGGAGTGGAGTGAGATGAGAGGGGAGAGGCAGGAGAGAGCGTGGAGGGGAGTGGAGTGAGATGAGAGGGGAGAGGCAGGAGAGAGCGTGGAGGGGAGTGGAGTGAGATGAGAGGGGAGAGGCAGGAGAGTGCGTAGAGGGAGTGGAATGAGATGAGAGGGGAGAGGCAGGAGAGTGCGTGGAGGGGAGGGGAGTGAGATGAGAGGGGAGAGGCAGGAGAGTGCGTGGAGGGAGTGGAGTGAGATGAGAGGTGAGAGGCAGGAGAGTGCGTGGAGGGAGGGAGTGAGATGAGAGGGAGAGGCAGGAGAGAGCGTGGAGGGGAGTGGAGTGAGATAAGAGGGGAGAGGCAGGAGAGAGCGTGGAGGGGAGTGGAGTGAGATAAGAGGGGAGAGGCAGGAGAGTGCGTGGAGGGGAGGGGAGTGAGATGAGAGGGGAGAGGCAGGAGAGAGCGTGGAGGGGAGTGGAGTGAGATGAGAGGGAGAGGCAGGAGAGAGCGTGGAGGGGAGTGGAGTGAGATGGAGGGGAGAGGCAGGAGAGTGCGTGGAGGGGAGTGGAGTGAGATGAGAGGGGAGAGGCAGGAGAGAGCGTGGAGGGGAGTGGAGTGAGATGAGAGGGGAGAGGCAGGAGAGTGCGTAGAGGGGAGTGGAGTGAGATGAGAGGTGAGAGGCAGGAGAGTGCGTGGAGGGGAGTGGAGTGAGATGAGAGGGGAGAGGCAGGAGAGAGCGTGGAGGGGAGTGGAGTGAGATGAGAGGGGAGAGGCAGGAGAGTGCGTAGAGGGGAGTGGAGTGAGATGAGAGGTGAGAGGCAGGAGAGTGCGTGGAGGGGAGGGGAGTGAGATGAGAGGGGAGAGGCAGGAGAGTGCGTGGAGGGGAGGGGAGTGAGATGAGAGGGGAGAGGCAGGAGAGAGCGTGGAGGGGAGTGGAGTGAGATGAGAGGGAGAGGCAGGAGAGAGCGTGGAGGGAGTGGAGAGAGTGACGAGGCTGTCCGCTTTCCAGGAATCCGCGGAGCAAGAGGGATTTTTTGCCTCCACCAAACATTCGACCAGCAGGTGGCCCGGTTATCTTCTGCAGCTATACGAAGGGGCAGCACGCGTGTGTGTGTGTCTCTGTGTGTCTGTGTGTGTGTGTCTGTGTGTGTGNCTGTGTGTGTGTCTGTGTGTGTCTGTGTGTCTGTGTGTGTCTGTGTGTCTGTGTGTGCTGTGTGTGTCTGTGTGTGTTTGTGTGTGTGTCTGTGTGCGTGTCTGTGTGTGTGTGTGTGTCTGTGTGTGTTTGTGTGCGTGTGCGTGTCTGTGTATGTGTCTGTGTGCGTGTCTGTGTGTGTGTCTGTGTGCGTGTCTGTGTGTGTGTCTGTGTGTGTGTCTCTATGTGTGTCTGTGTGTGTGTCTGTGTGTGTCTGTGTGTGTGTATTGCCTGTGTGTGTGTCTGTGTGTACGTATTGTCTGTGTGTGTGTATTGCCTGTGTGTCTGTCTGTGTGTGTCTGTGTATGTGTGTCTGTGTGCGTGTCTGTGTGTGTATTGTCTGCGCTACGAACCTGGCGACCCGGGTTCGATTTCCGCTCACGGCCAACACCCAGTGACGATTGTCTGAACCGGTCCTGGACCTCCCCTAGGTCGACTCAGCCTCAAATATGTACCTGGTGCGGTGTGTAGTAAACATCGGCACTGGGGAGACAAAGGCGGTCGGGCGTGGTGTTGGTCACCCACCCCCTCGTGCGCAGTGCCGGCCTTCATAGGTGCTGCTCGCTAACAGCACTTGCCCCAACAGTCTGTTAGAGGCTACACGGGGGATCTTTGTCTTTGTTTCCTTCATAGGCGCTGCTGCTACTCGCTAACAGCACTTGCTCCAACAGTCTGCTAGAGGCTACACGGGGGATCTTTGTCTTTGTTTCCTTCATAGGCGCTGCTGCTGCTACTCACTAACAGCACTTGCCCCAACAGTCTGTTATAGGCTACACGGGGGATCTTTGTCTTTGTTTCCTTCATAGGCGCTGCTGCTACTACTCACTAACAGCACTTGCCCCGACAGTCTGTTAGAGGCTACACGGGGGATCTTTGTCTTTGTTTGCTTCATAGGCGCTGCTGTTACTCGCTAACAGCACTTGCCCCAACAGTCTGTTAGAGGCTACACGGGGGATCTTTGTCTTTGTTTGCTTCATAGGCGCTGCTGCTACTACTCACTAACAGCACTTGCCCCGACAGTCTGTTAGAGGCTACACGGGGGATCTTTGTATTTGCTTGCTTCATAGGCGCTGCTGCTGCTACTCACTAACAGCACTTGCCCCAACAGTCTGTTAGAGGCTACACGGGGGATCTTTGTCTTTGTTTCCTTCATAGCTGCTGCTGCTACTCACTAACAGCACTTGCCCCTACAGTCTGTTAGAGGCTATACGGGAGATATAACAGGGACTGTGTTCAGGAGCTCAAACACCATAGAGACACACTAACACCTATTACACGATGCCACACGAGTTGTGTTCCTGGGTAGTAAGTGTTATTTATAATTGCTTACGCATCAAAAGTATAGAAAGTGGCTATTATTCCCCACAAACTTTGCTTTCGTGACCGGGACTTTGTGTGAACGAAAGAAACAAATGCACACCACGTTTATCTCATTGAAAATAGCTACATTTCAAAATACCACTGTCCTGGTGACAAAAGCAAAGTTTGTGGGGAATAACAGCCATCTTCTTGGTTCTTTCGGTAAAGTCACGTAGAAGGGAAATAATAAAATAATAAAACATAATAAAATAATTCTCACGACGTTTCGGCCACAACGCAAGGAGCCGTCCTCAGGTGAAGAACAGGTCTGTCGGAAAGACAGCGTCTGAATGGGCACCGCCAGGCTTGGCAGCGTATATTTAAGCTGGGTTGGAGGGGAAGAGCGCCTTGACAAAATAATTTGCATATCAAAGAATAACAGCCACTGTCTGTACTTTTGAGGCATAAGCAATTGTAAAATAACACTTCCTACCCAGGAACAATTTTTGTTTAGTTTTTTCTTACACGGTGATTATTGAATGGCATAATCAAGTCTAGATTTGAAGGTTTCGTGACTGCAATGATTCATACTCTTAGGTTTTTTTCGGTAAAGTCACGTAGGTATAATCAATTCTCGCATTTTACCCAGGAACTGCATGCAGTGCTGATGATTATCACAACAACAAGACTGATTGGCCTACACATCAGAGACTACAGCATCATCAGCAGCAGCAATTGCTGATGTCCGAGTTCCACCACGGGTCTGAGAGCGTTGATCGACGCCTGCAGGCGAACGGTGCTGACACAACGCAAGGAGCAGGGCACTTCATATACGGGGGGGCGGGGGATCTTTGGTTGTGTCTATAGTAGTAGTGAGCACTGTGCGGATACACACGCGCAAAGATAAAGATCCCCCGTCTGGATTTAACAGACTGTTGGGGCAAGTGCTGTTAGCGAGCACCTATGAAGGCCGGCACGGCACACGAGGGGGTGGGTGGCCAGTAGCACGCCCGGCCGCCTTTGTCTCCCCAGTGGCGATGTTTACACATCTCACCAGGTACTCATTTGAAGCTGAGTCGACCTAGGGGAGGTCCAGGAGCAGTTCAGATAATCGTCACTTGGTGTTGGACGTGAGCGGGAATCGAACTTGGGTCGCCGGGTTCGTGGTGCAACGTAGCGCTAACCACTACACTACCGCTTCCCACTCCGACACACACACACCGACACACACAGACATACCCACACACCGACACACACACCGATACGACAAACACACACCCACATACACACACACACACCAACACACACACCGACATACACACCGACATACACACCGATACACACACACCGACACACACACACACACCCCGACACACACACACCGACACACACACCCGACATACACACACACCGACACACACACACCGACACCCACACCCACACACCGACACACCGACACCGACACACACACACCGACACACACACACCGACACACACACACCGACCACACACACACACCGACACACACACACCGACACACACACACCGACCCACACACACACCCGACATACACACACACCGACACACACACACCGACCCACACACACACACACACCGACACACACACCCACACCGACACACACACACTGACACACACACCCACACACACACACCGACACACACGCTGCTCACCAGGCTCTAAGCCACCACCCCTCCCCAGCGATGTCATTCGTGCGGTGGAATGTAAACAGCGGCTCGCGATTCGAGAGGTCTCCTCCTCCTCCTCCACCTCCTCCTCCTGCCCCGCTCTCGAGAGATTCCAGCCCCATCGCGGTCGTTTCAAAATACGAGAGGGAGGGTTGGGAGGGGAGGGGTTGATGGAATTAAAGAAATAAACGCGAAAAACGTGGCCCGAACATTGTGCGTTTCCTAGAAAATGTGCTGCTGATGGATGGAGGGAGGGAAGGAGGGTGGTTGCGTGTGTGTGTGTGTTGGGTGGGTTCATGCGTGAGCGCATGTGTGGATGGATGGATAAGTAGGGGTGGGTGGGTGGTTGAGCGGGTGGGTGGATGGGTGGGTGGATGGGTGGATGAGTGGATGAGTGGGTGGATGGATGAGTAGGTGGGTGGATGGGTGGGTGGATGCATGAGTGGGTGGGTAAATGAGTAGGGAGGTGGATGCGTGTGTGTGTGTGTTGGGTGGGTTCATGCGTGAGCGCATGTGTGGATGGATGGATAAGTAGGGGTGGGTGGGTGGTTGAGCGGGTGGGTGGATGGGTGGGTGGATGGGTGGATGAGTGGATGAGTGGGTGGATGGATGAGTAGGTGGGTGGATGGGTGGGTGGATGCATGAGTGGGTGGGTAAATGAGTAGGAGGGTGGATGCGTGTGTGTGTGTGTTGGGTGGGTTCATGCGTGAGCGCATGTGTGGATGGATGGATAAGTAGGAGGGTGGGTGGGTGGATGAGCGGGTGGGTGGATGAGCGGATGGGTGGATGGTGGGTGGATGGGTGGATGAGTGGATGAGTGGGTGGGTGGATGAGTAGGTGGGTGGATGGGTGGGTGGATGCATGAGTGGGTGGGTAGATGAGTAGGAGGGTGGATGGGTGTGTGTGTGTGTTGGGTGGGTTCATGCGTGAGCGCATGTGTGGATGGATAAGTAGGAGGGTGGGTGGGTGGTTGAGCGGATGGGTGGATGGGTGGGCGGATGGGTGGATGAGTGGATGAGTGGGTGGGTGGATGAGTAGGAGGGTGGATGGGTGGGTGGATGAGTAGGATGGTGAATGGGTGGGTGGATGAGTAGGTAGATGCATGAATGAGTGGGTGGGTGGATGAATAGGAGGGTGGGTGGATGACTAGGAGGGTGGATGGGTGGATGAGTAGGATGGTGGATGGGTGGATACATGAGTGGGTTGGTGGATGAGTAGGAGCGTGGATGGGTGGGTGAGTGAGTAGGAGGGTAGGGGGATGAATAGATGAGTAGGAGAGTGGATGGTTGACTAGGAGGTTGGGTGTATGAGTGGGTGGGTGGATGAGTGGGTGGGTGAGTGAGTAGGAGGGTGGGTGGATGAATGAGTGGGTGGGTGAGTAGGAGGGTGGGTGGATGGATGAGTGGGTGGATCAGTAGGAGAGTGGGTGGGTGGATGAGTGGGTGGGTGAGCAGGAGGGTGGGTGGGTGGATGGATGAGTGGTGGGTGAGTAGGAGGGTGAGTGGATGGTTGAGTGGGTGGGTGAGCAGGAGCGTGTGTGGATGAATGGGTGGGTGGGTGAGTAGGAGGGTGGGTGGATGGATGGATGAGTGGGTGGTGAGTAGGAGGGTGGGTGGGTGGGTGGATGGGTGAGTGGGTGGGTGAGTAGGAGGGTGAGTGGATGGATGAGTGGATGTACGAACGAGTAGGTGGCTGTAGATTGAGGGTGGATGGTAACTGAGCCGCCTTGGGAAAAGCGATGGCTCGACAATGATTGCCACCGGTGTCATGGTCCATTGCCCCCTCTCAATAGAAACACCGACGAGTGTGTCACCAGCACTCAGGCGCACGCACTCACGGCAAAGACAAAGATCCCCCGTGTAGCCTCAGCAGACTGTCGGAGCAAGTGCTGTTAGCGAGCACGTACGAAGGCCGGCACTGTACACGAGGGGGTGGGTGGCCAGCACCACGCCCAGCCGCCTTTGTCTCTCTTAGTGGCGATGCTTACTACACACCGCTAAATGTCAAAGCCCAGCTCTTGCCTATAACATCTGGGCAAACTTAATTTGGAGCTTTCGTGACTGCAGGAATTAATCTTTGGTTCTTTCGGTAAAGTCACGTATAAAGATAAATAACATCTGGGCAGTTCACTCAGAATGGGTTCAAGCGAAGCGTGACTTGCTGATGAGAGACCGAATGTCAAAACCCAGCCCGTTAAACGTCTGGGCAAGTACACCAGCGAGCCTGACTGTTGCTGATGAGACAGTGAATATGGAATCCGGTCTCAAGTCGAACCAGCGCTGCCGAAATGATTCTCGTGCAGAAAACGGCGCGTCTGATGGGATGTGTAAAGAAACAACACACGCACACACACAGTGTCACACACACACACGCACAGTGTCACACGCACAGTGTCACACGCACAGTGTCACACGCACAGTGTCACACACAGTGTCACACGCACAGTGTCACACACAGTGTCACACAGTCACACACAGTGTCACACACAGTGTCACACACACAGCACACAGTGTCTGTCACACACAGTGTCACACAGTCACACACTGACACACACACTGTTCACACAGACTGACACACAGTCACACACACACACACACACACACACACACACACAGTGTCACACACACAGTCACAAAAACAAAGATCCCCGTATAGCCTACAGAGTGTAGGGGCAAGTGTGTTAGCGAGCACCTATGAAGGCCGGAACGGTACACGAGGGGGTGGGTGGCCAGCACCACGCCCGACCGCCTTTGTGTCCCTAGTGGCGATGTTTACACACCGCACCAGGTACTCATTTAAGGCTGAGTCGACCTAGGGGAGGCCCAGGACCGGTTCAGATAATCGTCACGGATGAGCGGGAATCGAACCCGGGTCGCCGGTTCATAGCGCAGCGCGCTAACCGCTACACTACCGCTCCCCACACACATCAACACACACACGCACACACACACAGTGNCACACACACACAGTGTCACACAGTCACACAGCACACATCACACAGTCACCTCACACACACACACAGTCACACACAGTGTCACACACACAGTGTCACACATACACAGTGTCTCACACACATAGTGCCACACACACACACACAGTGTCACACACACAGTCACACAGTCACACACACACAGTGTCACACACACAGTGTCACACACACAGTGTCACACACACACAGTATCACACACACACAGTGTCACACGCGCACACACACACACCGCCACACGCTTGTTCATTCATTGTGTTTAACTCCACGCGCAGCTGATAGCTCACGGAGAGAGAGGCGCTATTCCTCGCGATGTTCCGATCGCGACGCAGGCGATGCGGGTCGCGAGGGATTTTTTGTGTTCGTTGAAGTTTTTTGTCGAACCGATCCACGCGACTTTACCGAAAGACACCAAAGAATGAGAATTCCTGCAGTCAATCAAGCTTCAAGTCGCAGATTCTCAATCTGCCTTTCTCACAATTCACTCACGGCGCCAGTGGGGGGGGGGAGTGGATCTCTCGGGGGGGGGCGGGGGGGGTACACGGGGGGAGTGGGGGCGGTGGGAGCGGTGGCGCAGCGGTTAGCGCAGCGACACCGCTCCGAGCCCCGGCGAGTCGAAGTTCGACTCCCGGCCAACTTCTCATCACCGACGCCGGCGACGATTGTCCCCCCCCACCCCGACACTCCCCTAGGTCAACTCAGCCTCAAATGAGTTCCTAGGTGCAGCGACGCTTAAACGTCGCGATTAGGGGAGACAAAGACGGCCGGGCGCGGATTTTGACCCCACCCCCTCCCCCCCCTCTCTTGTGCCGTGCCACGGCCTACAACAGGTGGCGCTACTCGTCAGCGCCATCGCGATGAGCACGCGGTGCCTCCACTGCGCACGAGAGAACTGCTCGACTTACGTGCAATGGCACTTGCCCCGGTAATCTGTGAAGGCTATACGGGAGGGGGGCTGGGGGGGCTGGGGGGGGCTGGGGGGGGCTGGGGGGGCTGGGGGGATGGGGGGATGGTGCGGATGAACTTTCGAAGCTCCAGGAGGGACGCGAAATTCGTGGAAAGTCTCCTTGCAAACAGCTCGCTGGGTCTGGCATCGTAGCCCGTCCCAATACCCCCCCCGCTCTGCCTCTCAATCCATTACCTCCACCCCCTACACCCCCCAGCCCCTCATAGAGATACACAGAGACTCGTAGAGATACACAGAGACTCGTAGAGATACATAGAGACTCAGAGACTCATAGAGACTCGTAGAGATGCACAGAGACTCATAGAGACTCACAGAGACTCATAGAGATACACAGAGACTCAAAGAGATACACAGAGACTCATATTAAGAGACTCATAGAGATACACAGAGACTCATAGAGATACATAGAGACTCATAGAAATACACAGAGATAAAAAGATACACAGAGACTCAGATACACAGAGACTCGTAGAGATACACAGATACCCATAGAGACTCATAGAGATACACAGAGACTCATAGAGACTCATAGAGACCCATATAAATACAGAGACTCATAGATACTCATAGAGATACACAGAGACTCATAGAGATACATTGATTATGATGATGTTATGATGATGATGATGATTATGATGATTATGATGATTATGATGATGATTATGATGATTATGCTGATGATTATGATGATGATTATGATGATGATGATTATGATGATGATTATGCTGATGATTATGATGATGATTATGATGCTGATGATTATGATGATGAATATGCTGATGATGATGATGATGATTATGAATCCTCCAGCTGGGCAGGCAGCGAGGAGAGGAAGAAAGAGGGGGGGGGGGGGGGCAGGAGGCAGAGATCCGATTGTGTAACACACATAAAGTTTATACAGCTGCCGGACCCTGCCCCCCCCCTCTCTCTACTCCCCTGCCCCCTCCCCTGCCCCCCACCCCCAGAACCCCCCTCCCCCCATCAGCTTCTCCCTCCCCTCCCACACACACAAAGACGAAGACCCCCCCCCCGCGAGCAGCCGGACACCACGGGGGCTGTATGGGGCTCGGGGCCGTCGGCGACTCGGAAACGGACAAACCACGAGGGTGGTGGTGGTGGTTGTTGTTGTGTGGTCACTATCACCGCCACCACCACCACCACCACACAACCAACCACACAACCAACCACACAACCCCACAACCAACCACACAACCACATAACCACACAACCAACCACACAACGGCCCCTCCCGCTGTGAGTGTGTGGGTGGGTGGGTGACAGTCACCCTGCTATTGGGGGAGAGCGGTGGCGGCTGTGAGAACCGGTCCTGGGCCCTCCCCTAGGTCGACTCGGCCTCAAATGAGGCGAGAGAGTGCGTGGAGGGGAGCCGAGTGGGATGAGAGCGAAGAGGCAGGAATGTGCGTGGAGGCTACGCGGGGATCTTTGTCTTTGGTTTGTGTGCCGGCCTTCGTAGGTGCTACTGCTACTCGCTAACAGCACTTGCCCCGGCAGTCTGTTAGAGGCTACACGGGGGATCTTTGTCTTTGTCTCCTTCATAGGCGCTGCTGCTGCTACTCGCTAACAGCACTTGCCCCGGCAGTCTGTTAGAGGCTACACGGGGGATCTTTGTCTTTGTCTCCTTCATAGGCGCTGCTGCTGCTACTCGCTAACAGCACTTGCCCCGGCAGTCTGTTGAGGCTACACGGGGGATCTTTGTCTCCTTCACAGGCGCTGCTGCTACTCGCTAACAGCACTTGCCCGGCAGTCTGTTGAGGCTACACGGGGGATCTTTGTCTTTGTCTCCTTCATAGGCGCTGCTACTCGCTAACAGCACTTGCCCCGGCAGTCTGTTGAGGCTACACGGGGGATCTTTGTCTTTGTTGTCTGTATGTAGGCAATTGCACCCCGTAACCCCCTCTAACTCCCCCCCCAGCCCCTGCAGACAAATGAATTGTTCCAAAGTTATTAAACGACTCGGGGAGTGTCAAGGGGGCATTCCATTCCGTCGCAGGGGAGTGATTTAATATGGGAAGATGAAATCCACCACCATCCTCCTCCATCCTCTCTGAACCACCCCCCACCCCACCCCCCAGTCCCTACACAGGGTCGGTCGTCGTTGCTGCCGCAGAGGGTCGCGGTTCGCATCGAGCGGCCGCCCTGGCGAATACTGCAGCAGTGCGGCATTAAATAAGCTATGAACTATTTAGATGTAACTGCAGGGATTCATATTCTTCATATTCTTGGTTCTTTCGGTAAAGTCACGTAGAAGGGAAATAATAAAATAATAGAAATATAAAACAATAAAATTCTCACGACGTTTCGAATGCAACACAAGCGATCATCATCGGGTGTGAAATCCACAGCAAGAACATTTTCTCAGTCGAAATGTTGTGAGAATTTAATTGTTTTATAATTTTTATTATTTTATTATTTCCCTTCTACGTGACTTTACCGAAAGAACCAAGACTATGAACTATTGTCTTTTATTTTTATTACCAGCGAAGGCTATACATGATACGTCGCACAAAAGTAACTGAGCCATGTAGCCCTTTTGTTTTCAGAAGTGACCTAGCTATCACAAACATCATCATCCTCATCACCACGTGGAAATGTAGAGCAGCAGCCAAATCACTCTAAACGCCGAGGCGTTGAATCGGAACGGAGAGGGGAACCCGGAGACAAATCCACGCAGTGGCCACCACGGGAGACAGGGAGAGAGACACACACAGTCGCAAATACACAGCAGCAGGCATCGTCAGGGTCAGGATCGAACCCACGACCTCCTGTACACCAGGCGAGGTAGTTAACATCTCATAGCCATCGTGATGATGATGAGAGAGAGAGAGAGACGCACACAGTCGCAAATATACAGCAGCAGGCATCGTCAGGGTAAAGATTGAACCCACGACCTCCTGTATACCAGGCGAGGTAGTTAACATCTCCTAGCCACCGTGATGATGATGAGAGAGAGAGACACACACACAGTCGCAAATATACAGCAGCAGGCAACGTCAGGGTCAGGATGGAACCCACGACCTCCTGTAGACCAGGCGAGGTAGTTAACATCTCCTAGCCACCGTGGCGCCTTAACCGTAAAGATAGCACGCTCGTGCCGTCTGATTCACTCATAGAGACTCATAGAGATACACATACACCCATAGAGATGCATAGAGAATCATAGAGATACATAGAGACTCATAGAGATACACAGATACCCAAAAAGATTCATGCAGATCCACATAGAGATACAGAGATATGCGTATCGATACATAGAGACCCATAGAGAATCATAGAGATACACAGAGACTCATAGAGACCCATAGAGACTCATAGAGATACACAGAGACTCAGAGGCCCATAGAGATACACAGAGACTCATAGAGACCCATAGAGACTCATAGAGATACACAGAGACTCCTAGAGATACACAGAGACTCATAAAGATACACAGACTCAGAGACACAGAGACTCAGACACACAGAGNCTCACAGAGNCTCAGACTCAGAGACACACAGAGACTCACAGAGACTCATAGAGATACACAGAGACACACAGAGACTGGGTAATAGGCGGGCTACGTTGTTGCAACCCTGACACGGCCTTCCAAACAAGCGGAAGGCCGTGGTCAGTAATGGTGACGGTGACGAGGTGAATGACAGCAGTCGCTGAGTGGGCTACCATGTGACACCAGATCACGTCAGGAGTAACCCCCCCTGCCCCCCTCTTCCCCCTCATGCCCCCCTTCTGCCCCCCCTCCTGCCCCCTTCTTCCTTCTGCCCCCCTCTTCCCCCTCATGCCCCCCCTTCTGCCCCCCTCTTCTGCCCCCCTCTTCCCCCTTCCCCTCCTGCCCCCCCTTCTGCCCCCTCCTGCCTCCCCCCTCTTCCCCTCTTCCTTCTGCCCCCCCTCTTCTCCCTCCTGCCCCCCTTCTGCCCCCCTCCTCCCCTTCTGCCCCCTCTGCCCCCCCTCCTACCCCCTCCGCCTGCTCCCATCCTGCCCCTTTCTGCCCCCCCACCTGCCCCCCTCCCATCTGCCCACCCCCACATGCCCCCCCTGCCCCGCACCTGCCCCCCTCTCCTGCCCCCCCCCCACACCGACACAGACTAACAAAGAGAATGTTTGCACAGAGAGAGGAGGAGAAGAGAGAGAGGGGGGGGAGAGATTCCAAATGTAATTAAATGCCTGTCGAGGGCGGGCGTTGGAGGGAGCGAGCGAGGGGGGGGGTAATGATGCTCCGACATTCATCATCCTGGCCAGGAAAATGAAAGGCGACCTTCAAACTTTAAACGTGGGGGGGGGGGTCACCGTTAAAGGTGGGGTAGGGGAGCGAGGGAGGAGGAGGGGGTCATTCCCCCGCACCCACCCCCCCCTCTCTGAAAAGTAAAATGCAGCCCCCTATATTGAAAGTTATTCTTCCTTTGATGTCCTGTGGCTCTCGGCAGAAATTCCCCGAATATCGCTCCATCACCACCACCATCACCACCACCACCGCCGCCAGCAGCTAAACCTTCCTCTAACCCCGCGCACACGTGTCACGGAGTGTGCGCATGTGTGTGTGTGTACACGTGTGTGTGTGTGTTTGTACACGTGTGTGTGTGTACACGTGTGTGTACGTGTGTGTGTGTGTACACGTGTGTGTGTACACGTGTGTGTACACGTGTGGTGTGTACACGTGTGTGTGTGTACACGTGTGTGTGTGTGTACACGTGTGTGTACACGTGTGTGTCACGTATGTGTGTACACGTGTGTGTGTGTGTCACGTGTGTGTACACGTGTGTGTGTGTCACGTGTATGTGTGTGTACACGTGTGTGTGTGCACGTGTGTGTGTGTGTGTGTGTGTGTGCTGTGNCACGTGTGTGTGTGTGTGTCACGTGTGTGTGTGTACCTGCGTCTGCTGGGGTGAAGGTTCGCGTAGCTGGAGTCGCGAGGAGGCTGCGCCAGGCTCACGAAGGGACGCGTGGAGGGCGGCGTGCTGGGGTTGGTGTGAGCTTCGGCCGCAACAACAACAAGCACAACAACAACAACAAGCACCGTTACGACGGCACAACCACCACCGCCACCACAACCCGTGACACCACCGCCACCACCACCGCCACCATCGCTCAAGCCCCCAACACCGCCACCGCCACCTTCACCACCAAAATTGCAACACCATCGCCAAAGCCACCGCCGCCACCACCGGCACCATCACCACTGCCACCACCACCACCATCACCACTGCCACCATCAAAATTGCAACACCGCCACCACCACCACCGCCACCACCACCACCGCCACCACCACCATCACCACCACCAAAATTGCAACACCGTCACCATCGCCAAAGCCACCGCAGCCACCACCACCGCCACCATCACCACCGCCACCATCAAAATTGCAACACCGCCACCACCGCCACCACCACCACCGCCACCACTGAAGGATTTGTCTAATGTCGGGTTCAGAATTTCTTTAAATGAATTTTATCTCCCCGGGCCCTCCCGGGCCCTGTCGTGTGTGGGGCTTCTCGGGGCAGAGTGGCGTCAAGTCGTCACGTGGGGCAGTGACGACTTGACACTCATCTGGGGCTCGATCACGACTAACATGTCGTTCTGGGGTGGTGGGGAGGTGGTGGGTGAGTGGTGGGTGGGTGGGTGATGGGTGGGAGGTGGGTGGTGGGTCGGTGGTGGGTGGGTGAGTCGGTGGTGGGTGGTGGGTGGGTGGGTGGGTGGTGGGTGGTTGGTGGGTGGGTGGTTGGTGGGAGGTGGGTGGGTGGGTGGTGGAGAGGTGGGTGGGTGGTGGTGGATGGGTCGTGGATGGGTGGGTGGTGGGTGGATGGTGGGTGAGTGGTGGGTGGGTGGGTGGATGGTGGGTGGGAAGCGCTCTTCGTCAGATCTAAGATGTACTTTGGGTGTGTCCGGACCTTGCGCACGACAACAATGAGCAGCACCCAGCGTGGCTGCCCTGTTGCACCAAGCGACGCGCACACACCCACGCACTCACACACGCACGCATGCAAGTACACACGGACGCACGCACCCACACACACATGGAAGTACACACGGACGCACGCACCCACGCACGTATGGAAGTACAGACAGACAGACGCACGTACAGACATACGCACGTACAGACAGACACACGTACAGACAGACGCACGTACAGACAGACACACGTACAGACAGACACACGTACAGACAGACACACGTACAGACAGACGCACGGACACTCGCCGGAGGCGCTCGTCGTCCGGTAGCGCAGCACGGGGCTCGTGAATCACTAACGAGGCGTGAGGGGGAAGAGGGGGGGGAGGAGGGAGAGCAGGGGGAGGTGTGGGGGAGAGGGGATGGAGGAGGGAGAGGAGGGGGAGGAGGGGAGGAGAAGGGGAGGAGGGGGTGGAGGGGGTGGAGGGGAGGAGGTGTGGGGGGAGAGGAGGAGGGGAGGAGGAGTAGGGGAGGAGGAGGGCGAGGAGGGGGGGAGGAGGGGGAGGAGAAGGGGGAGGAGGGGGAGGAGGGAAGTAGGGGGAGGAGGGGGGGAGGGGGAGGAGGAGGAGGAGGAGGGGGAGGAGGAGGGGGAGGAGGAGGAGGAGGGGGGTGGAGGGTAGTATGAGGGGAGGAGGAGGAGCAGGAGGAGTTTAGGGGCTTTTATTGCGAGTCTGCACCTGACGGCTCAACTTTAGCGAGACATTTCTTGGAATCGGGCCGTGAATTTCCACACACGGAGGGGTGGAGGGGGTGGGAGTGGAGGGGGTGGAGGGGGTGGGGGTGGAGGGAGTGGAGGGGTGGAGGAGGTGGGGGGGGGTTATCGATCGGAGGGACTCGGTAGGGGAGGAGAGACGGGAGGGGGGGGTTGGAGATGATGGAGTGAGGGCTGAGATGGGATTGGAGTCACATTTATAGAAAACTAAAGTTAAAGTGTTCAATGACCAAACGTGTTAGACCACCACCACCAAATCACCACCACCACAACCGAACCACCACCACCAAATCACCACCCCCACCACATCACCACCACCACCACCAGATCACCACCACAACCACCACCACCGTTTGCAAAGCTGCCTCGAGACTGAAATCCACGATGTGTCTCCCCCGAGGCGTTCAGAGAGTCAACAACGAGCGCGAGGCGAGGCCACCGCCGCCACCACACCGCCACCACCACCACCGCCGCCACCACCGCCGCCACCACCACCGCCACCACCACCACCGCCAGCACCGCCACCACCACCGCCGCCACCACCACCACCGCCACCACCACCAGCACCGCCACCATCACGAGCGAACGACGCGATGTCTGACGTTTCGCACCCATCTCCCCCCCCCCCCGTTAACGCTCACCATGAGATATTTACTGCGGAAGCAGAGGAGTAAGTAAATGCGGTAAGCAAGTGGCACCCCACTTGTTTACGGCCTGCACGCAAAGGGGACCCGGGACCGAAACGTCGGACAAACGCACGCGGCGCCGGTGGCCACGCGAGAGAGAATCAGAGCGAGAGAGAATCAGAGAGAGAGAATCAGAGAGAGAGAGAATCAGAGAGAGGAGAGTGCAAGATTTAAGAACTTGCATCTTGGAATCCCTGCCTCACTTGATACAGCAAATCTGGCTGTGACGATTCCACCTGATGACGGTGTTGCCTCCGAAACGTCGTGATTTTTATTATTTTATTTTATTAATTTTAATTTCATTTTTTTACCTACGTGACTTTACCGAAAAAACTAAGAGCAAGAGGGAGTGACTTTTGACTTTTTAACAACTTTGATTGCCGCCAGCAGCAACAGCACTGGAAGCGATTCCGATACGAAAGACACAAAGTCACCAGCAACACAAATAACAAACGCTGTAAATCCACGCGCTGTGGCGCTAAAAGCACCGCGCACAACACGAAATAAAAGCCACGTGGTGGTGGTGGTCATCGTGCACGCCACGGTGACGAGCGAGCGCTTCAGAAGGTGAACACCACGAGGGTGCCGTCCACGCTGGTACAGAGAGGGGGCTTGTCCGCCCCCCCCCCCCAGTGTTCGAAGACGCCATCACCGACAAGAGAGAGAGGGGGGGGCGATAGCAAGAGAGATAATGAGAGAGAGAGAGAGCGAGAGAGATATACCGAGGTAGATTGAGAGAGAGAGAGCCACCACTGGAAAGCCCCGTTCATCATAAAAACAACAACAACAACCAAGACGAAGCTGTCTCCCCCCACCACCCCCACCCCTCCACCCCCCACCACCCCCACCCCCCCACCACCCCCACCCTCTCCACCCCCACCACACCGCTAGCGAGAGGCTCAATCCCAGGCCGAGGTGGGCGGGTGGCGAGGGGACTTGATCGATTTTTCGTTGCAAAGCCAAGGACCACGTGGGTACTTCACGCCGGGGGTTAGTGGGGGAGGGGGTGGGGGGTGGCGACCCCCCCCCCTCACGTGGGTTAGTGGGGGGTGGGGGGTTGCCACCCCCCCCCCCCCGTGGGTTAGTGGGGGGGTAGCAGAAGCAGCAGCCGCACAAATGTTTAGATGTAGGGGCCGGGCGAGACGGGGGGAGGGGCAAATAAAGAAATATATAAAGGCTTCGATATATTCCCAATTAAAAAGGAAGCAAAATTAAATAAAACGAAATAAGGTGGAGCGCTATATTGTGTCTGTGTGTGTGTCTGTGTGTCTGTGTGTCTGTGTGTGTCTCTGTGTGTGTCTCTGTGTCTGTGTGTGTGTCTGTGTGTGTGTCTGTGTCTGTGTGTGTCTGTGTGTCTGTGTGTGTCTGTGTGTGTGTGTGTCTGTGTGTCTGTGTGCACGGTGGTTTAGCAGTTAGCGCTACGCTGCGCTATGAACCCGGCGACCCGGGTTCGATTCCCGATCGCGGACAGCACCGGTGACGATTATCTGAACCGGCCTTGCGCCTCCCCTAGGTTGACTCAGCCTCAACTGACTACCCGCTTCGGTGTGTGTAGTAAACAGCGCCACTGGGGGAGACAAAGGCGGCCGGGCGTGGTGCTGGCCACCCACCACCTCGTGTGCCGTGCCGGCTTTCATTGGCGCTGCTCACAGCACTTGCCCCTACAGCCTGTTGAGGCTATAGGGTAACCTTTGTCTTTTATTATTATATTCCACACTCTTTATTTAGACTGGAAGAATCCGATGAACTATGAAGCTCTTTTTCAGCTGGGTCTGTCCCCTTGGCCTCCTGCACCTAGCCTGGCACAGTAGTCAACCCACGGCACCTGCTGGGTCTGCCCCCGTGACCTCCTCCTGCACCTAGCCTGCCACAGAAGTACAACCCACGGCACCTGCTGGGTCTGTCCCGTGACCTCCTGCACCTAGCCTGGCACAGCAGCCAACCCATGGCACCTGCTGGGTCTGTCCCGTGACCTCCTCCTGCACCTAGCCTGGCACAGCAGTCAACCCATGGCACCTGCTGGGTCTGTCCCGTGACCTCCTCCTGCACCTAGCCTGGCACAGTAGTCAACCAATGGCACCTGCTGGGTCTGTCCCGTGACCTCCTCCTGCACCTAGCCTGGCACAGCAGCAATCAACCCATGGCACCTGGCTGGGTCTGTCCCGTGACCTCCTCCTGCACCTAGCCTGGCACAGCAGTCAACCCATGGCACCTGCTGGGTCTGTCCCTGACCTGCACCTAGCCTGGCACAGCAGTACAACCCATGGCACCTGCTGGGTCTGTCCCGTGACCTGCACCTAGCCTGGCACAGCAGTACAACCCATGGCACCTGCTGGGTCTGTCCCGTGACCTCCTCCTGCACCTAGCCTGGCACACCCACGGCACCTGCTGGGTCTGTCCCGTGACCTANTCCTGCACCTAGCCTGGCACAGAAGTACAACCCACGGCACCTGCTGGGTCTGTCTCCTGCACCTAGCCTGGCACAGCAGTACAACCCACGGCACCTGCTGGGTCTGACCCGTGACCTCCTCCTGCACCTAGCCTGGCCCACCAGTACAACCCACGGCACCTGCTGGATCTGTCCCGTGACCTCCTCCTGCACCTAGCCTGGCACAGCAGGACAACCCACGGCAAATGCTGGGTCTGTCCCCGTGACCTCCTCCTGCACCTAGCCTGGCACAGCAGTACAACCCACAGCACCTGCTGGGTCTGTCTCCTGCACCTAGCCTGGCACAGCAGTACAACCCACGGCACCTGCTGGGTCTGACTCCTGCACCTAGCCTGGCACAGCAGTACAACCCACGGCACCTGCTGGGTCTCCTGCACCTAGCCTGGCACAGCAGTACAACCCACGGCACCTGCTGGGTCTGACTCCTGCACCTAGCCTGGCACAGCAGTACAACCCACGGCACCTGCTGGGTCTGTCTCCTGCACCTAGCCTGGCACAGCAGTACAACCCACGGCACCTGCTGGGTCTGTCCCCGTGACCTCCTCCTGCACCTAGCCTGGCACGAGCGATGTCACCGCCACCACGTGGCTGGACGTCGGTCATCATCATCATCGTTGTTGTTGTATCTACGTGTGTGTGTGTCTGCGCGCGGACCGTATGAAAAGCCCCGTGATCAAAGCGGCAATTGATAGCAAACGCAATTGGTGATCAGAACAACGACAACAATAAGAACAACAAGACTATGCTGTGTTGACACGGGGGAGGTGGAAAGGAAGAGGAGAGAAAGGGAGGGGGGAGGGGTAGGTGGCAAAACATATTTTTTGGTTGTTGTGGTTGCTGTTGTTGTTGTGGTTGTTGTTGTACCTTGGAACCAAAAGTCAATGCTGAGGTTGTGGTTACTGAAGGAGGAGGAGGAGGGGACTCCGCCCTGCGACTGATGCTCCAGCCAATAGGGAGCCTGGGTCACTGGCGATGGGGGGAGCCTGTAGACTTAGAGGAGGGCGGGGGGGAGGAGGAGGGGGGAAGGGAGGGAAAGGTAAATAATAAATTAATTAAAGTGTATTAATTAAACGCGTTATTTTAATAATAATAATTTAAAAAAAGTGTTTAATGATCACCGCAGATTAATAATTGGTTCATTATCACCGCCGCCTCCCCCCCCCNGTCCCGCCGTGAGACGTGGTTAGAACGGTGTGCCGAAAGTAGACTTGACAGAACTACTTCTGAGGCTTCTTCTTGCAAGTGAAACTGAGAGTTTATCATTACGAATATCAAAAAAAACATGTTAATTGGGAATTCTCAAAGTAAGCAGTGCATTACATCCCCACCCCCTCCTCCCACACTAGAGAACGATGTGCCGGAAGTAGACTTCACACAACTACTTCTGAGATCCATTCTTGTGAGTGAGACAGAGATTCTATCATTATCAAATATTATTATTTGGGAATGGATGACACCGCCGCCCCCCCCCCCNACACACTAGAGAACGGTGGGCCAATAGTAGCAGCACATATTTGGGCCGGCACGGCACACGAGGGGGTGGGGGCTAACCCCACGCCCGGCCCCCTTTGTCTCCCCCAGTGGCGATGCATTGTTTTAAACACATCCCACCCAGGTACTCATTTGAGGCTGAGTCGACCTAGAGGAAGCCCCCCACACGCGGACAGACATCGCGACGTCGCTGCTCTCCACGGATCGAGTCCACGAAACCGCTGGGTCCACCCTGAGTCCTCCTCATCCACCACCTCCTCCTCTTCATCCACCACCTCCACCTCATCCATTACCTCCTCCTTATCCACCTCATCCACCACCTCCTCATCCTCTTCCTCATCCACCACCACCTCCTCATCCACCTACTCATCCACCACCTCCTACTCATCCACCACCACCACCTCATCCACCACCTCCTCCTCTTCATCCATCACCACCACCACCTCCTCCTCTTCATCCATCACCGCCTCCTCATCCACCATCACCACCTCCTCCTCCTCATCCACCACCTCCACCTCATCCTCATCCACCACCTCCTCCTCATCCACCACCTCCACCACCTCCTCCTTCCCGACGACGGGAGACCACTCCACTCCGCTCAGCGCGTCGTCGTCGTCGTCGGCGGCTCGTGTGAGAGGCGATGACGGCCGCGGAAGCTGCGGCCGTCACCCAGCAGCGGATAGACCCTGGCCGCTGCCGCTGACGCGACAACAACACCGCTACTGCTGCTGCCGATGCAGCTGCTGATGATGACGACTGTGATCAATCCATGTCTCTCTCTCTCCCTGTGGTGAGATGTTAACTACCTCGCCTGGTGTACAGGAGGTCGTGGGTTCAATCCTGACCCTGACGCCTGCTGCTGTATATTTGGAGTCTGCGTGTCTCTCTCGCTCCCTGTGGGAGATGTTAACTACCTCGCCTGGTGTACAGGAGGTCGTGGGTTCACTCCTGACCCTGACGCCTGCTGCTGTATATTTGGAGTCTGCGTGTCTCTCTCTCTCTCGCTGTGGTGAGATGTTGACCACCTCGCCTGGTGTACAGGAGGTCGTGGCTTCACTCCTGACCCTGACGTCTGCTGCTGTATATTTGGAGTCTGCGTGTCTCTCTCGCTCCCTGTGGGGAGATGTTAACTACCTCGCCTGGTGTACAGGAGGTCGTGGGTTCACTCCTGACCCTGACGCCTGCTGCTGTATATTTGGAGTCTGCGTGTCTCTCTCGCTCCCTGTGGTGAGATGTTAACTACCTCGCCTGGTGTACAGGAGGTCGTGGATTCAGTCATGACCCTGACGCCTGCTGTATATATTGAGTCTGCGTGTCTCTCTCTCTCCCCGTGGTTGTGGCCGCTGTGAGTGTCCACGTGACAACGAGCCACTTCCTTGAGCTGTCATCTGTGGCCGGGTTTCTGTAGCTGCTTAGCTCGGTGAGCCTTCACCTGCTCAAGCCGAGATATCGATCTGCATTGCCTCTGCACCGTTCGCCTTTTTGGCGTCGATCACCGCTCTCACACCGGCGGCGAGACCAGACAGGCCATCAAGAACTGCTGCTGCTGCTTCTACCTCTGATGTGTAGGCCAATCAGTCTCATAGGCAATGCCATCACGTTGTTATTATAATAATAATTATGATGATTATTATAATTATTATCAGAGCCACAAGTGCTGCTAATGCGAGGCTTGTTGATGGCAGGCAGCTGTTAGATCTGGTGAACATCTGAACACAACTCTGCTGGTTTATTTGCCAGCAAGGGCGTCACATCGACTCTTGTTGTTGTTTGTTGATGCTGTTTGTTGTTGTTTGTTGTTGTTTGTTGTTGTTGCTATTCTCACCGTGGGCTTTCGCTCGAGCCGCACGCGACTCAACGCTTCCCCCCGCCCCCTCGCCCCCCCCCCGCCCCCCTCGCCCCCCCCGCTCTCTCGCCCCCCCCCGCCCCCTCGCCCCCCCCCCCGCTCTCTCGCCCCCCCCGCTCTCTCGCCCCCCCCGCCCCCCCGCCCCCTCGCCCCCGCCCCGATCATGAGGCTCGATGCGCAGTCGAGGGACGGAGTCTGCGCAGCGTGAGCCAACAACAGCACGGGGGGGGGGCGGGGGGAGGGGGTGGGGGTGGGGGCGGGGGGATTGTGGGAGGAGGGTGAGGACGTACGTTGAGGGGGGGTGTAGGGGGTGGGGGTGTAGGGGTGGTGTGGAGGTGGTGAGGGGGGGTGTAGGGGTGGGGTGGGGGTGTAGGGGTGGTGAGTGGGGAGGGGGTGTAGGGGGTGTAGGGGTGGTGTAGGGAGTGAGGGTGGGGGTTGCGAGTGTGGGGGTGCGAGGGTGGGTGGGGGGGTGCGAGGGTGGGTGGGGGGTTGCGAGGGTGGAGGGGGGTTGCGAGGGTGGGTGGGGGGTTGCGAGGGTGGGTGGGGGGTTGCGAGGGTGGGTGGGGGGTTGCGAGGGTGGAGGGGGGTTGCGAGGGTGGGTGGGGGGTTGCGAGGGTGGGGTGAGGGTGCGAGTTTGGGGGGGGGGTGCGAGGCTGGGGGGGTTGCGAGGGTGGGGGGGTGCGAGGGTGGGGGGTGTAGGGAGTGAGGGTGGGGGGGTTGCGAGGGTGGGGGGGGTGCGAGGGTGGGGGGGTTGCGAGGGAGGGTGGGGGGGTTGCGAGTGTGGGGGTGCGAGGGTGGGGGGGGTGCGAGGGTGGGGGCCACTTACTGGGGCTGCCGGGCGAGGAGTCTCCGCCGCCGTCGGAGGAAGAGGAGGCGGCGGCGCCTCCCGGCGTCTTGGAGTCCGCGGAGGCCGCGAGGGGCAAGGGGCGGGGCATTGCGGGGGGCAGCGGGGGCGGCGGGGGGGGCGGGGGGGCAGCATGCTCGCCGGCAGGAAGGGGCTGCCCCCCTTGGACAGGCCCGGCCCGGGAACTCCAGAACCCCCAACGCTGTTGGGCTGCTGGGTGGGGGGGGAGAGTTGGGGGTGTGCGTGGGGGGTGGAGTTGGTGGGTGTGCGTGGGGGGAGAGGGTGAGGGTGGGTGTGGGGAGAGGGTGGGTGGGTGGAGAGTTGGGGGTGTGCGTGGGGGGGAGAGGGTGGGGGTGGGTAGGGAGGGAGTGGTGGTGGGAGGGGGAGAGGATGGGGGTGGGAGAGGGTGGGGGTAGAGTTGGGGGTGTGCGTGGGGGGGGTGGGGGTGGGTGGGGGTAGAGTTGGGGGTGTGCGTGGGGGGTGGGGTGGGTGGGGGTAGAGTTGGGGGTGTGCGTGGGGGTGGAGAGGGGGAAAGAGGTGGGGGTGGAGAGGTGTGTGTGTGTAGGGTGTGTGTGGGTAGGTGTGTGTGTGTGGGTAGTGAGTGTGGGTAGGGTGTGTGTGGAGTGTAGGATAGTGTATGTGTGTGTGTGGAGTGTATGTGTGTGTGTAGTGTATGTGTGTGTGTATAGTGTATGTGTGTGTATAGTGTATGTGTGTGTGGAGTGTATGTGTGTGTGCGAAAGGCGACACAAACAATACCATTAGCACGGCAACGCACAAACACCCCCAGCGACAACAACAACAACGTCGCCACGGCGCCCGTGCCAGGCTAGGTGCACCTCGAGTGTCGAAGTGTTGGCCGCTGGCAGGGGGAGGTCACGGGGGACTGCCCCAGGCCCCCTCGTGTGGGGGGTTGACCGACCGAGACGACCCACCAGCACCACCCCCCCCCCCACGTGACATTCTGCCGCGCGCTTTATCCGCCCCGGGGCGCTCTCCGCTCGTTGTTGTGAGCGGAGTCGCTCCTCTGACCCCTCCCAGCTGCCCGGGCAGCCTCAAGGTGGCGGTGACGTCACCGCTGCCCCCCCACCCCCCGCACCTCCGACAAGCACGGTTGGCGATGTACGGTGCGAAAGAAGTTAAACGTACGCACACACATGCGTGTGGGTGACATGTTTGCGGCGGTGGGGGGTAGAGTGGTGGTGGGGGGGTGGATGGGTGGGGTGGTGGTGGTGGGGGTGGTGAGGGGGGTGGGGGGGATGGGTGGGGTGGTGGTGGTGGGGGGGGTGGTGGTGGTGGGGGGGGTGGTGGTGGTGGGGGGGGTGGTGGTGGGGGTGGTGGTGGGGGTGGGGTGGTGGTGGGGGGGGTCTGTGGGTGGTGGTGGCGTGATAGTGGTGGTAGTGGTAGTAGTGGTGGTGGTAGTAGTGGTGGTGGTAGTGGTGGTAGTGGTGGTGGTGGTGGTGGTAGTGGTGGTAGTGGTGGTGGTGGTGGTAGTGGTGGTGGTAGTGGTGGGGTGGTGGTGGTGGTAGTGGTAGTAGTGGTGGTGAGTAGTGGTGGTGGTAGTGGTGGTAGTGGTGGTGGTAGTGGTGGTGGTGGTAGTGGTGGTGGTTGCGAATCGACTCACGTTCAGGTACCCCCCATGCGATGGCGACTGGCCGCTACCACCGCCACCGCCACCACCACCGCCACCACCACCACCGCCACCGCCACCACCAGGCTCCGGGCACACGAGCTGCACGAAGTCCTTGAGGGGGTCCTGGTTTGGGGGCCCGCCGGGTGGTGAGGCGTGTAGCGGATGGTGGGGTGCGAGAAGTAGGGGGCGCCCCCCCCGACTCCGCCCGCCTGCTGCATCAGCGGCGACGCGGGGAAGTGCAAGTTGGGCGAGCGGGGGTGCGGGCTCGCGGTTACTGGTGGGGGGCAGAGTGGGGGGCAGAGTGGGGGCAGAGTGGGGGGCAGAGTGAGGGGAGGGGTAGAGGGGGTGCACAGGGGGGGGGGTGGCGGTGACACAAAGTACACACACACGTACACACACACACGTGTACACATACACACACACACGTACACACACACACGTGCACACATACGCACACACACACACGTACACACACACACGTGCACACATACGCACACACACACACGTGCACACACACGTACACACACACACACGTGTACACACACACGTGTACACACACACACGTGTACACACACGTACCCACACGTGCACACACACACACGCACGTGCAGGCACGTGTACACACACACACGTACACACACACACACGTGCATACACACGTACACACACACACACGCACGTGCAGGCACGTGTACACACACAGGGAGCCGGAGACAATGCGAGTGTGCGTGGGAGGAAGCGGGAGGCTGGGCACCCACCCAGCTACCCCCCACCCCCACGTGTTGTTCTCTGGGTAGCGGAGTGCCCCCCCACCTCTCTCCCCACCCCCACACGCTCCCCCCCACCATCCCCCCCACCGCCATTTCACTTTTCCTTCCTACTTCCTATGTTTCTCTCTCTCTCTCGGTGTGTTCTTGTGTTGTGCGGGGAGCGGTGGCGCAGCAATTAGCGCCGCGCTGCCCGGCTCAGTTGTGCCAGTGAGGGGGGAAGACTACCGGAGCCACGCACCTGGGCCTGGCATGGCCCTGGCACGGCTCGGTTGTGCCAGTGGGAAAAACAATCTACCAGAGCCAGGCACCTGGGCCTGGCACGGCCCTGGCACGGCTCGGTTGTGCCAGTGGGAAAAAATCTACCTGAGCCAGTCACCTGGGCCTGACACGGCCCTGGCACGGCTCGGTTGTGCCAGTGGGAAAAACAATCTACCAGAGCCAGGCACCTGGGCCTGGCACGGCCCTGGCACGGCTCGGTTGTGCCAGTGGGAAAAACAATCTACCAGAGCCAGGCACCTGGCCTGGCACGGCCCTGGCACGGCTCGGTTGTGCCAGTGGAAAAAAAAACCTACCAGAGCCAGGCACCTGCGCCTGGCACGGCTCGGTTTTGCCAGTGGCAAAAACAAATCAACGGGAGCCACGCGGATGGACTGTCGTGGAATTCTTCAACCGAGTCCCCCGGTTTTTTCTCCTTCCACATTTAGAATCGACGTCACGCGTCGTAGAGCATTGGGGGGTGGGGTGGGGGGGCTGCTGCGATAATGTCCACGTGGTCACGACGACGACGACGATGTGAGCTATCGTTGTGACGGCCAGGGCGCTGCTGACTGAAGAGACCTGATCTGGAGGTTTAAAATAGTTTTAGATTTCATCGTTTCAAAAAAAAGTCTGTCAGCTATTCACTGCTGGATGGATGGGAACAGCCAGTCGATGGGTCTCTGTGAGTGAGTCTATGGGTCTCTATGAGTGAGTCTATGGGTCTCTGTGAGTGAGTCTATGGGCCTCTATGTAAGCTAGTCGATGGGTCTCTGTGAGTCAGTCTGTGGTTCTCTATGAGTGAGTCTGTGGGTCTCTATGTAAGTCAGTCTGTGGGTCTCTATGAGTGAGTCTATGGGTCTCTGTGAGTGAGTCGATGGTCTCTATGAGTGAGTATATGGGTCTCTATGAGTGAGTCTGTGGGTCTCTATGAGTGAGTCTGTGGGTGTCTGTGAGTCAGTCTGTGGGTCTCTATGAGTGAGTCTATGGGTCTCTGTGAGTGAGTCGATGGGTCTCTATGAGTGAGTCTATGGGTCTCTGTGAGTGAGTCTGTAGGTCTCTATGAGTGAGTCTGTGGGTGTCTGTGAGTCAGTCTGTGGGTCTCTATGAGTGAGTCGATGGGTCTCTGTGAGCTAGTCGATGGGTCTCTATGAGTGAGTCGATGGGTCTCTGTGAGTGAGTCTGTGGGTCTCT
This sequence comes from Lethenteron camtschaticum, assembly GCA_018977245.1. NCBI lineage: Eukaryota > Metazoa > Chordata > Hyperoartia > Petromyzontiformes > Petromyzontidae > Lethenteron > Lethenteron camtschaticum. The sequence goes on along the minus strand of MU249573.1, from coordinate 11,683,823 downwards.
ATGAGTGAGTCGATGGGTCTCTGTAAGCTAGTCGATGGGTCTCTATGAGTGAGTCTGTGGGTCTCTATGAGTGAGTCTGTGGGTCTCTATGAGTGAGTCGATGGGTCTCTATGAGTGAGTCTGTGGGTCTCTATGAGTGAGTCTGTGGGTCTCTATGAGTGAGTCTGTGGGTCTCTGTGTACCGCGGGGGCGGTGATGACGGCCCGGTGGTGCTGGGTGAAGCGTGGTGCGGCCGCCTGCGGTGACGAGGGCGCGAAGGCCGCTTTGTCGCCCCCAGCCTTCTTCATCGTCGTCGGAGAGTGGAGCTCTACACACGCACACGCACACACGCACACACGCACACACGCACACACACGCACACACACGCACATACACGCACCCACGCACACACACGCACACACGCACACACACACGCGCACACCCACACGCACACACACACGCACACACACACGCACACACACGCACACACACGCACCCACGCACACGCACACACGCACACACACGCACACACACACACACGCGCACACCCACACGCACACACGCACACACGCGCACACAAAAAAAGATAAAGATCTCCCGTGTAGCCTCTACAGGCTGTAGGGCAAGTGCTGTCAGCGAGCGACTATGAAGGCCGGAACGGCACATGAGGGGTGGGTGGCCAGCACCACGCCGGCCGCCTTTGTCTCCTAGTGGCGAAGTTTTTGCACACTGCACCAGTACCCATTTAAGGCTGAGTCGACCTAGGGAGGCCCAGAACCGGTTCAGATAATCCTCACCGGTGTTGGCCGTGAGCGGGAATCGAACCTGGGATGCAAGGTTCGTAGCGCAGCGCGCTAACCACTACACCACCGCTCCCACACACATGCACGCACACACACGCACAAGAGCGCAGGGCGCTGTGTGTGTGCAGGGTGTGCTGTGTGTGTAGAGCGCACTGTGTGTGTGTGCTGTGTGTGTGCTGTGTGTGTGCTGTGTGTGTGTGTGCTGTGTGTGTGTGCTGTGTGTGTAGAGCGCACTGTGTGTGTGCTGTGTGTGTGTGCTGTGTGTGTGTGTNCTGTGTGTGTGCTGTGTGTGCGTGTGTGTGTGGTGTGTGTGTGCTGTGTGTGTGTGTGTGTGTGTGTGTGTGTGTGTGTGTGTGCTGTGTGTAGCTGTGTGTGTCTGTGTGCTGTGTGTGTGCTGTGTGTGTGTGTGTGCTGTGTGTACTGTGTGTGTGCTGTGTGTGTGTGTAGCTGTGTGTAGCTGTGTGTGTGCTGTGTGTGGTGTGTGTGCTGTGTGTGTGTAGCTGTGTGTGTAGGTGTGTGTAGCTGTGTGTGTGTGTGTGTGTAGGCTGTGTGTAGCTGTGTGTGTGTAGCTGTGTGTGTAGCTGTGTATGTGCTGTGTGTGTAGCTATGTGTGTGTGCTGTGTGTGTGTGNGTGTGTGTGTGTGTAGCTGTGTGTGTGTGTGTAGCTGTGTGTGTAGCTGTGTGTGTATGTGTGTAGCTGTGTTGTGTGTAGCTGTGTGTGTAGCTGTGTGTGTGTGTGTAGCTGTGTAGCTGTGTGTGTGTAGCTGTGTGTGTAGCTGTGTGTTGTGTGTGTGTGTGTGTAGCTCTGTGTGTGTGTAGCTGTGTGTGTAGCTGTGTGTGTAGCTGTGTGTGTGTGTAGCTGTGTGTAGCTGTCTGTGTGCAGGGCGCTACCCTCGCTCTGCCACGTGCTGGAGTGCGAGCTGCTGACGGAGGAGCGACCCTGGCTGTAGAAGTCGTCCCCAGGACTGTCCACCTCCTCGTCCATCGACGCACTCGCCTTGTGCCTCTTGCCGCTGGGTACAAAGGCAAAGACAAAGGTTCACCCCACCACCAACACCACCACCACCACCTCCACCACCACCACAACCACCACCCCCCCNACCACCACCACCACCACCACCACCACACCACCACCCCACCACCACCCCCACCACCCCCACCACCACCACCACCATCCCACTCCACCCCGCGTAGCCTTCAACATCTATCATCGGAATGCTTCATTTAGACAGGAGGAGGGAGAACGGGAGGGAGGGAGGGAGGAGGGGAAGGGGGAAGAGGAAGGGGGGAGGAGGGAAGAAGAGAGGGGGGAGGGAGAGGGGAGGGGAAGGGGGAGAGGGGAGGGAGAGGGGAGGGGGAAGGGGGAGGAGGAGGGGGGAGGAGGAAGGGGGAGGGGGGAGGAGAGGGGNAGGGAGGGAGAGTAGGGGGAGGGAGAGGGGAGGGAGAGGGGAGGGAGAGGGGAGGGGGAAGGAGGAAGGGGGAGGGGGAGGGAGAGGGGAGGGAGAGGGGAGGGGGAGGGGAGGAGGAGGGGGAGGGGGGAAGGAGGAAGGGGGAGGGGGGAGGAGGAGGGGGAGGTGGAGGGGGAGGAGGAGGGGGGAGGAGGAGGGGGAGGGGGAAGGAGGAAGGGGAGGGGGAGGAGGAGGGGAGGGAGGGAGAGGTAGGGGCGGAAGAGGGGAGGGGAGGGGGAAGGGGAAGAAGGAGGAGGGGGAGGAGGGGGGAAGGAGGAAGGGGGAGGGGGGAGGAGGAGGGGCAAGGAGGGGAAGGTAGGAGGAAGGGTAGGGGGGGGGGCTATGAAGCTCCCCCCCCCCACAGATGTCCAGTGAGGGGGCACGTCACGTGGACAAAGGGAGGCCATACCTGGTGGAGGGTGTGGGCAAAACTCGTCGGACTCCCAGGGAGGGGCTCAGCGACGGGTAGTAGTGCTGCTGCTGCTGCTGCTGCCCGTCCAACTCGGCAAAGTGCGGCACGCCGCCTGAAGCGATCGGAGCTGAACGGGGGCGGGGGGCAAGGGACGGGGGTGGGGGCGGGGGTGGGGGCGGGGTTTGGGGGAGAGGTGGGGGGAAGAGGCCTGAGACGCAGCCACCAAAGACAAAGATCCCCAACCCCGCATAGCCTCAACAGGCTGTTGGGGCAAGGGCTGTTAGCGAGCGGCACTTAGTGAAGGCCGGTACGGTGTCTATGGTGCAGTGCTGAGTCCATGGGCAGTGTTGAGTCTATGGTGCAGTGTTGAGTCTATGGGCAGTGTTGAGTCTATGGGGCAATGTTGATTCTATGGTGCAGTGTTGAGTCTATGGTGCAGTGCTGAGTCCATGGGCAGTGTTGAGTCTATGGTGCAGTGCTGAGTCCATGGGCAGTGTTGAGTCTATGGGCAGTGTTGAGTCTATGGGTAGTGTTGAGTCTATGGTGCAGTGTTGATTCTATGGTGCAGTGTTGAGTCTATGGTGCAGTGCTGAGTCCATGGGCAGTGTTGAGTCTATGGGCAGTGTTGAGTCTAAGGGCAGTGTTGAGTCTATGGGCAGTGTTGAGTCTATGGTCAGTGTTGAGTCTATGGCAGTGTTGAGTCTATGGCGCAGTGTTGAGTCTATGGGCAGTGTTGAGTCTATGGTGCAGTGTTGAGTCTGTGGTGCAGTGTTGAGTCTATGGTGCAGTGTTGAGTCTATGGTGCAGTGTTGAGTCTATGGGCAGTGTTGAGTCTATGGTGCAGTGTTGAGTCTATGGGCAGTGTTGAGTCTATAAGCAGTGTTGAGTCTATGGGCAGTGTTGAGTCTATGGGCAGTGTTGAGTCTATGGGCAGTTTTGAGTCTATGGTGCAGTGTTGAGTCTATAGTGCAGTGTTGAGTCTATGGGCAGTGTTGAGTCTATGGTGCAGTGTTGAGTCTATGGGCAGTGTTGAGTCTATGGTCAGTGTTGAGTCTATGGGCAGTGTTGAGTCTATGGCGCAGTGTTGAGTCTATGGTGCAGTGTTGAGTCTATGGTAGTGTTGAGTCTATGGCAGTGTTGAGTCTATGGGCAGTGTTGAGTCTATGGGCAGTGTTGAGTCTATGGGCAGTGTTGAGTCTATGGGCAGTGTTGAGTCTATGGGCAGTGTTGAGTCTATTGAGTCTATGGTGCAGTGCTGAGTCTATTGAGTCTGTGGNGCAGTGTTGAGTCTATGGTGCAGTGCTGAGTCTATGGTGGCAGTGTTGAGTCTCAGTGTTGAGTCTCAGTGTTGAGTCTGTGGTGCAGTGTTGAGTCTATGGTGCAGTGTTGAGTCTGTGGTGCAGTGTTGAGTCTATGGTGCAGTGTTGAGTCTATGGTGCAGTGTTAAGTCTGTGGTGCAGTGTTGAGTCTATGGGCAGTGCTGAGTCTATGGGCAGTGTTGAGTCTGTGGTGCAGTGTTGAGTCTATGGTGCAGTGTTGAGTCTGTGGTGCAGTGCTGAGTCTATGGTGCAGTGTGTTGAGTCTCAGTGTTGAGTCTATGGTGCAGTGTTGAGTCTATTGAGTCTATGGTGCAGTGTTGAGTCTATGGTGCAGTGTTGAGTGTATTGAGTCTATGGGCAGTGTTGAGTGTGTTGAGTCTATGGTNCAGTGTTGAGTCTATTGAGTCTATGGTGCAGTGTTGAGTGTATTGAGTCTATGGTGCAGTGTTGAGTCTGTGGTGCAGTGTTGAGTCTATGGTGCAGTGTATGAGTCTATTGAGTCTATGGTGCAGTGTTGAGTGTATTGAGTCTATGGTGCAGTGTTGAGTCTGTGGTGCAGTGTTGAGTCTATTGAGTCTATGGTGCAGTGTTGAGTCTATGGTGCAGTGTTGAGTCTATGGGCAGTGTTGAGTCTATGGTGCAGTGTTGAGTCTATGGTGCAGTGTTGAGTCTATGGTGCAGTGTTGAGTCTATGGTGCAGTGTTGAGTCTATGGTAGTGTTGAGTCTATGGGCAGTGTTGAGTCTATGGTGCAGTGTTGAGTCTATGTGCAGTGTTGAGTCTATGGTGCAGTGTTGAGTCTGTGGTCAGTGTTGAGTCTGTGGTGCAGCGAGTCGTGGGCACTTCGCTTACTTCTTGAGATGCGCACGAGCTCCGACACGCTGAAGATCCCTGACGTCACGAACGTGTCTTGGAATCCCAGGTGACCTGCAGCAGACGAGGAGAGTCAGGGCCACCCCCCCCCCACCCCTTGCCGCCCCTACGGACTCCGTGACCTATCCGCTGCTGGATGAACACGGAGCGGGAGAGTCAGGGTTACCCCCTAGTTACCCCCTAGTTACCCCCTCCTCTTACTTGATGCAGCTATCGTGCTGTGACGGTTCCACCTGAAGACGGAAGCTTGTGTTGCCTCTGAAACGTCGTGATTTTATTTTATTTTTATTAATTTAAAATGTTTACCTACGTGACTTTACCGAAAAACCTAAGAATATGAATCCTTGCAGTCACGAAAGCTTAAAAATCTAGAATTACCCCTTAGTGACCCTCACCACCATCACCACCATCACCACCACAGCACGCGGCGTACCATTCTCAGACTGGCTTTTCATCTCGGAGTCTTCCGCCGACAAGTCGCCGCGTCCGGGACTTGCATGGCGCGATGCATCTGTGGTGATCAGACAGAGACACACAGAGAGAGGAGGGGGGGAGACGTGTAAAGATCACCCAGGTAGCCTTCACAGACTGATGGGCAAGTGCTGTTAGCGAGCATCACCTGTGCATGCCGGAACGGTGGCCAGCACCACACCTGCCTGACAGATGGCGACGATCACGTGGTCGTGGTGATGGTCGTGGTCGTGGTGGTGGTGGTTGTGGTGGTTGTGGTGGTTGTGGGGAGCGGTGGTGTAGCGGTTAGCGCTACGCTGCGCTATGAATCTGGCAACCCGAGTTCGATTCCCGCTCACGGCCACCGACACCCAGTGACGATAATTATCTGAACAGGTCCTGGGCCTCCCCTAGGTCGACTCAACCTCAAATGAGTGCTCGGTTCCGGTGTGTAGTAAAGATCGCCACTGGGGAGACAAAGGCGGCCGGGCGTGGTGCTGGCCACCCACCCCTCGTGTGCCACAGTGCCGGCCTTCAGGCACTTGCCCCGGGGCAAGTCTGTCGAAGGCTATGCGGGGATCTTTGTCTTTGGTGTAGTTGGTTCGTAGGCGTAGATTGCAGCGAGAAACAGCGACTCTCGCAAGCCAGGCCCCTGACACGGCAATTATTGCTCGCGTTCAGTCATTTACTTTTAATTGCCAATTAGATGTCTCCCGCGGACAAATTATATTAATGTTATAATGATGGTTGTCAGTATTATCATCATCATCATCACCACAGTCGTTGTTGTTGTTGCAGTGTGAGCCAACCGGGCAAGGAAAGAGTGTTTAGGATAATGTTTTTGTTTGTACATTCATCATCATCACCACGTATTATTCTTGTTAAATGGGTTCATACGAACTAAAAACAGGACCCTGCGGGGTGGGCTGGTAGGAATAATACTTAGTACCGGTACAGAGATATCGACCGGGTATAGAGGAGTTAAAGAAAAAATTACTGTATTTTAGTGTAACGTTAATTAAAAGTGTTTGTTTTGACAAGAAACGCTGTGAGATTTAAAGACTCGTAGTCTTTCATTTCCAACACCACCCTCAACACCACCCCTCCCACGGACGGACGGACGGACGGACGGACGGACGGACACATTAATCTATTGGTGGTCTGGTCCACTTCGTTCCTACCAGTATAACCCCCCATCACTCGCTCGTGATCAATAACCCCCCAATCACTCGCTCGTGATCAATAACCCCCCAATCACTCTCTCGTGATCAATAACCCCCCAATCACTCGCTCGTGATCAATAACCCCCCAATCACTCGCTCGTGATCAATAACCCCCCAATCACTCGCTCGTGATCAATAACCCCCCAATCACTCTCTCGTGATCAATAACCCCCCAATCACTCGCTCGTGATCAATAACCCCCCAATCACTCGCTCGTGATCAATAACCCCCAATCACTCGCTCGTGATCAATAACCCCCCAATCACTCGTCGTGATCAATAACCCCCAATCACTCGCTCGTAATCAATAACCCCCCAATCACTCGTGATCAATAACCCCCAATCACTCGTGATCGATAACCCCCAATCACTCGTGATCTATAACCCCCCAATCACTCGTGATCGATAACCCCCCAATCACTCGTGATCAATAACCCCCAATCACTCGTGATCAATAACCCCCAATCACTCGTGATCAATAACCCCCAATCACTCAACCCCCCAAGCACTCGCTCGTGATCAATAACCCCCCAATCACTCCCTCGTGATCAATAACCCCCCAATCACTCGCTCGTGATCAATAACCCCCAATCACTCCCTCGTGATCAATAACCCCCCAATCACTCGCTCGTGATCAATAACCCCCCAATCACTCGCTCGTGATCAATAACCCCCCAATCACTCGCTCGTGATCAATAACCCCCCCAATCACTCGCTCGTGATCAATAACCCCCCAATCACTCGCTCGTGATCAATAACCCCCAATCACTCGCTCGTGATCAATAACCCCCAATCACTCGCTCGTGATCAATAACCCCCAATCACTCGCTCGTGATCAATAACCCCCAATCACTCGCTCGTGATCAATAACCCCCCCCAATCACTCGTGATCGATAACCCCCAATCACTCTGATCAATAACCCCCCAATCACTCGCTCGTGATCAATAACCCCCCAAGCACTCGCTCGTGATCAATAACCCCCCAATCACTCCTCGTGATCAATAACCCCCCAAACACTCGCTCGTGATCAATAACCCCCCAATCACTCCTCGTGATCAATAACCCCCCAATCACTCGCTCGTGATCAATAACCCCCCAATCACTCGCTCGTGATCAATAACCCCCCAATCACTCGCTCGTGATCAATAACCCCCCAATCACTCGCTCGTGATCAATAACCCCCCCAATCACTCGCTCGTGATCAATAACCCCCAATCACTCGCTCGTGATCAATAACCCCCCATCACTCGCTCGTGATCAATAACCCCCCAATCACTCGCTCGTAATCAATAACCCCCCAATCACTCGCTCGTGATCAATAACCCCCAATCACTCGCTCGTAATCAATAACCCCCCAATCACTCGCTCGTGATCAATAACCTCCCCCAATCACTCGCTCATGATCAATAACCCCCCAATCACTCGCTCGTAATCAATAACCCCCCAATCACTCGCTCGTGATCAATAACCTCCCCAATCACTCACTCGTGATCAATAACCCCCCAATCACTCGTGATCGATAACCCCCCAATCACTCGTGATCAATAACCCCCAATCACTCGTGATCAATAACCCCCCAATCACTCACTCGTGATCAATAACCCCCCAATCACTCGTGATCAATAACCCCCAATCACTCGTGATCAATAACCCCCCAATCACTCGCTCGTGATCAATAACCCCCCAATCACTCGCTCGTGATCAATAACCCCCCCCAATCACTCGCTCGTGATCAATAACCCCCCAATCACTCGCTCGTGATCAATAACCCCCCCAATCACTCGCTCGTGATCAATAACCCCCCAATCACTCCCTCGTGATCAATAACCCCCCAATCACTCGCTCGTGATCAATAACCCCCCAATCACTCGCTCGTGATCAATAACCCCCCAATCACTCGCTCGTGATCAATAACCCCCCAATCACTCGCTCGTGATCAATAACCCCCCAATCACTCGCTCGTGATCAATAACCCCCCAATCACTCGCTCGTGATAATAACCCCCCAATCACTCCTCGTGATCAATAACCCCCCAATCACTCGCTCGTGATCAATAACCCCCCAATCACTCGCTCGTGATCAATAACCCCCAATCACTCGCTCGTGATCAATAACCCCCCAATCACTCGCTCGTGATCAATAACCCCCCAATCACTCGCTCGTGATCAATAACCCCCCAATCACTCCCTCGTGATCAATAACCCCCCCAATCACTCACTCGTGATCAATAACCCCCCCAATCACTCGCTCGTGATCAATAACCCCCCAATCACAGAAATGCCAAACCCTCCCACGGACGGACGGACGGACGGACGGACGGACAGTCGGACGGACGGACGGACGGACGGACACATTAATCTATTGGTGGTCTGGTCCACTTCGTTCCTACCAGTATAACCACCCACTGAACACGGACGGCGGTGCTGGAGATGTGATTATGAACAGTCATCTGCTGCTACTGCTGCTACTACTGCTGCTGCTGCTACTGCTGCTACTGCTGCTGCTATTGCTACTGCTGCTGCTATTGCTGTTACTGCTGCTGCNACTGCTACTGCTGCTGCTACTGCTGCTGCTGCTATTGCTACGGCTGCTGCTACTGCTGCTGTTACTGCTGCAGCAGCAGGGATGGACGTGGGTGGAGGAGGGGGGGTCTGCACCACGAGTGGTTGTTCGGGCAGGGCAGAGGTTAAGTAGCGCACCGTGCGAGGAGGGGTAGTGGGGGGGATAGTGGGGGGGATAGTGGGGGGGNATAGTGGGGGGGNATAGTGGGGGGGGATAGTGGGGGGGNATAGTGGGGGCTAGTGGGGGGGGATAGTGGGGGATGGGGGGGTAGTGGGGGNTAGTGGGGGGGATGGGGGGNTAGTGGGGGGTAATGGGGGGGATGGGGGGTAGTGGGGANGATAGTGGGGGGNTAGTGGGGGGGGNTAGTGGGGGGGTAGTGGGAGGGGTAGTGGGGGGGGTGGCTAGTGGGGGGGTAGTGGGGGGGGTCACTGGGGTTTATCTCCGCCGAGACGTAGACGGGGTCCCAAGGAGGGGGTGGGGGGTGGTGGTGTTGGTGGGGTGGTGGTGGTAGGGTGGTGGTGGGGTGGTGGTGGTGGTGGTGGTGGTGGTGATGGTGGTGGTGAGGGTGGGGTGGTGGGGTGATGGTGGGGTGGTGGGGTGGTGGTAGGGTGGTGGTGGTGGGGTGATGGTGGTAGTGGTGGGGTGATGGTAGGGTGGTGGTGGTAGGGTGGTGGTGGGGTGGTGGTGGTGGTGGGTGGTGGTGGTGGGGTGATGGTGGTGGTGGTGGGGTGATGGTAGGGTGGTGGTGGTAGGGGTAGTGGTGGGGTGGTGGGTGGTGGTGGTGGTGGTGGTGGGTGGTGGTGGTGAGGGTGGGGTGGTGGGGNTGATGGTGGGGTGGTGGGGGTGGTGGTGGGGTGATGGTAGGGGTGGTGGTGGTAGGGTGGTGGTGGGGTGGTGGGTGGTGGTGGTGGTGGTGGTGGGGGTGATGGTGGGGTGATGGTAGGGTGGTGGTGGTAGGGGTGGTGGGGTGATGGTGGGGTGGTGGGGTGGTGGTGGGGTGGTGTGGGGGTGATGGTGGTGGTGGTGGTGGGTGGTGGTGGGTCACAGGGGCACGCTGGTGGCGCAGTGGCAGCCAGTCCAGAATCTGAATGTTTTATTTCGAGCGGACGAAATCCGACGAGCTGTGAAGCTCTTTCTCTCTCTCCACAGTTGTCCGAGTCGGGACACATTGACCATCCCCCCTCCATCCTCCACCCCAACGTGGGTAGGGGGTGGAGGAGGATGGGGGAGGATGGGAGGACAGGAGGATGGGAGGATGGGGAGATGGGAGGATGGGGAAATGGGATGGGGAAGGATGGAGGATGGGGAGGATGGGAGGAGGATGGGGGAGGATGGAGGACGGGAGGATGGAGGATGGGGGATGGGATGGGGGAAGGATGGGAGGATGGGGAGGATGGGGGAGGATGGGGGAGGATGGGAGGACGGGAGGATGGAGGAGGATGGGGGAGGATGGGAGGATGGGATGGGGGGATGGGGGAGTATGGGAGGATGGGGGTTGGGGGAGGATGGGAGGAGGATGGGGGAGGATGGGGGAGGATGGGGGAGGATGGGGGAGGATGGAGGGTGGGGTTGGGGGAGGATGGGAGAGGATGGGGGAGGATGGGGGAGGATGGAAGGAGGATGGGGGAGGATGGGGGAGGATGGGAGGATGGGGGTTGGGGGAGGATGGGGGAGGATGGGGGAGGATGGAGGATGGGGAGGATGGATGGGGAGGATGGGGGAGGATGGGGGGGGGGGGGGGGGGGGGGAGGAGGATGGGGGAGGATGATGGGAGGATGATGGGAGGAGGATGGGGGGAGGATGCAGGCTGAGTGAGTCTGTAGTGCAGTGTTGAGTCTAAGGGCAGTGTTGAGTCTATGTGCAGTGTTGTCTATGGTGCAGTGTTGAGTCTATGGTGCAGTGTTGAGTCTATAGACAGTGTTGAGTCTATGGGCAGTGTTGAGTCTATGGGCAGTGTTGAGTCTATGGTGCAGTGTTGAGTCTATAGACAGTGTTGAGTCTATGGTGCAGTGTTGAGTCTATGGGCAGTGTTGAGTCTATAGACAGTGTTGAGTCTGTGGTGCAGTGTTGAGTCTAAGGGCAGTGTTGAGTCTATGGGCAGTGTTGAGTCTATGGGCAGTGTTGAGTCTATGGTGCAGTGTTGAGTCTATAGACAGTGTTGAGTCTATGGTGCAGTGTTGAGTCTATGTGCAGTGTTGAGTCTATGGGCAGTGTTGAGTCTATGGGCAGTGTTGAGTCTATGGTGCAGTGTTGAGTCTATAGACAGTGTTGAGTCTATGGTGCAGTATTGAGTCTATGGGCAGTGTTGAGTCTATGGGCAGTGTTGAGTCTATAGACAGTGTTGAGTCTATGGTGCAGTGTTGAGTTATGAGTGTTGAGTCTATGGGCAGTGTTGAGTCTTGGTGCAGTGTTGAGTCTATGCAGTGTTGAGTCTATGGTGCAGTGTTGAGTCTATGGTGCAGTGTTGAGTCTATGCAGTGTTGAGTCATCATGTTGAGTCTTGGGCAGTGTTGAGTCTATGGTGCAGTGTTGAGTCTATGTCATGTTGAGTCAGTGTTGAGTCTATGGGCAGTGTTGAGTCTATGCAGTGTTGAGTCTATGGTGCAGTGTTGAGTCTATGGTGCAGTGTTGAGTCTATGGTGCAGTGTTGAGTGTATGGTAGTGTTGAGTCTATGGGCAGTGTTGAGTCTATGGTGCAGTGTTGAGTCTATGTGCAGTGTTGAGTCTATGGTGCAGTGTTGAGTCTGTGGTTCAGTGTTGAGTCTGTGGTGCAGCGAGTCGTGGGCACTTCGCTTACTTCTTGAGATGCGCACGAGCTCCGACACGCTGAAGATCCCTGACGTCACGAACGTGTCTTGGAATCCCAGGTGACCTGCAGCAGACGAGGAGAGTCAGGGCCACCCCCCCCCCACCCCTTGCCGCCCCTACGGACTCCGTGACCTATCCGCTGCTGGATGAACACGGAGCGGGAGAGTCAGGGTTACCCCCTAGTTACCCCCTAGTTACCCCCTCCTCTTACTTGATGCAGCTATCGTGCTGTGACGGTTCCACCTGAAGACGGAAGCTTGTGTTGCCTCTGAAACGTCGTGATTTTATTTTATTTTTATTAATTTAAAATGTTTACCTACGTGACTTTACCGAAAAAACCTAAGAATATGAATCATTGCAGTCACGAAAGCCTAAAAATCTAGAATTACCCCTTAGTGACCCTCACCACCATCACCACCATCACCACCACAGCACGCGGCGTACCATTCTCAGACTGGCTTTTCATCTCGGAGTCTTCCGCTGACAAGTCGCCGCGTCCGGGACTTGCATGGCGCGATGCATCTGTGGTGATCAGACAGAGACACACAGAGAGAGGGAGGGGGGGAGACGTGTAAAGATCACCCAGGTAGCCTTCACAGACTGATGGGCAAGTGCTGTTAGCGAGCATCACCTGTGCAGGCCGGAACGGTGGCCAGCACCACACCTGCCTGACAGATGGCGACGATCACGTGGTCGTGGTGATGGTCGTGGTCGTGGTGGTGGTGGTTGTGGTGGTTGTGGGGAGCGGTGGTGAAAGGGTTAGCGCTACGCTGCGCTATGAATCTGGCAACCCGAGTTCGATTCCCGCTCACGGCCACCGACACCCAGTGACGATAATTACCTGAACAGGTCCTGGGCCTCCCCTAGGTCGACTCAACCTCAAATGAGTGCTCGGTTCCGGTGTGTAGTAAAGATCGCCACTGGGGAGACAAAGGCGGCCGGGCGTGGTGCTGGCCACCCACCCCTCGTGTGCCACAGTGCCGGCCTTCAGGCACTTGCCCCGGGGCAAGTTTGTCGGAGGCTATGCGGGGATCTTTGTCTGTGGTGTAGTTGGTTCGTAGGCGTAGCTTGCAGCGAGAAACAGCGACTCTCGCAAGCCAGGCCCCTGACACGGCAATTATTGCTCGCGTTCAGTCATTTACTTTTAATTGCCAATTAGATGTCTCCCGCGGACAAATTATATTAATGTTATAATGATGGTTGTCAGTATTATCATCATCATCATCACCACAGTCGTTGTTGTTGTTGCAGTGTGAGCCAGCCGGGCAAGGAGAGAGTGTTTAGGATAATGTTTTTGTTTGTACATTCATCATCATCACCACGTATTATTCTTGTTAAATGGGGTTCATACGAACTAAAAACAGGACCCTGCGGGGTGGGCTGGTAGGAATATACTTAGTACCGGTACAGAGATATCGACCGGGTATAGAGGAGTTAAAGAAAAAATTACTGTATTTTAGTGTAACGTTAATTAAAAGTGTTTGTTTTGACAAGAAACGCTGTGAGATTTAAAGACTCGTAGTCTTTCATTTCCAACACCACCCTCAACACCACCCCTCCCACGGACGGACGGACGGACGGACGGACGGACGGACGGACATTAATCTATTGGTGGTCTGGTCCACTTCGTTCCTACCAGTATAACCCCCCATCACTCGCTCGTGATCAATAACCCCCCAATCACTCGCTCGTGATCAATAACCCCCCAATCACTCTCTCGTGATCAATAACCCCCCAATCACTCGCTCGTGATCAATAACCCCCCAATCACTCGCTCGTGATCAATAACCCCCCAATCACTCGCTCGTGATCAATAACCCCCCAATCACTCTCTCGTGATCAATAACCCCCCAATCACTCGCTCGTGATCAATAACCCCCCNAATCACTCGCTCGTGATCAATAACCCCCAATCACTCGCTCGTGATCAATAACCCCCCAATCACTCGCTCGTGATCAATAACCCCCCCAATCACTCGCTCGTAATCAATAACCCCCNAATCACTCGTGATCAATAACCCCCCCAATCACTCGTGATCGATAACCCCCAATCACTCGTGATCTATAACCCCCAATCACTCGTGATCGATAACCCCCCAATCACTCGTGATCAATAACCCCCCAATCACTCGTGATCAATAACCCCCAATCACTCGTGATCAATAACCCCCNAATCACTCGTGATCAATAACCCCCCAAGCACTCGCTCGTGATCAATAACCCCCCAATCACTCCTCGTGATCAATAACCCCCCAATCACTCGCTCGTGATCAATAACCCCCAATCACTCCCTCGTGATCAATAACCCCCCAATCACTCGCTCGTGATCAATAACCCCCCAATCACTCGCTCGTGATCAATAACCCCCNAATCACTCGCTCGTGATCAATAACCCCCCAATCACTCGCTCGTGATCAATATACCCCCAATCACTCGCTCGTGATCAATAACCGCCCAATCACTCGCTCGTGATCAATAACCCCCAATCACTCGCTCGTGATCAATAACCCCCCCCAATCACTCGCTCGTGATCAATAACCCCCAATCACTCGCTCGTGATCAATAACCCCCCAATCACTCGTGATCGATAACCCCCAATCACTCGTGATCAATAACCCCCCAATCACTCGTGATCAATAACCCCCCAAGCACTCGTGATCAATAACCCCCCAATCACTCCCTCGTGATCAATAACCCCCCAAACACTCGCTCGTGATCAATAACCCCCCAATCACTCCCTCGTGATCAATAACCCCCCAATCACTCGCTCGTGATCAATAACCCCCCAATCACTCGCTCGTGATCAATAACCCCCCAATCACTCGCTCGTGATCAATAACCCCCCAATCACTCGTGATCAATAACCCCCCAATCACTCGTGATCAATAACCCCCNAATCACTCGCTCGTGATCAATAACCCCCCAATCACTCGCTCGTGATCAATAACCCCCCAATCACTCGCTCGTAATCAATAACCCCCCAATCACTCGTGATCAATAACCCCCCAATCACTCGCTCGTAATCAATAACCCCCCAATCACTCGCTCGTGATCAATAACCCCCCAATCACTCGCTCATGATCAATAACCCCCCAATCACTCGCTCGTAATCAATAACCCCCCCCAATCACTCGCTCGTGATCAATAACCTCCCCCAATCACTCACTCGTGATCAATAACCCCCCAATCACTCGTGATCGATAACCCCCCAATCACTCGTGATCAATAACCCCCCAATCACTCGTGATCAATAACCCCCCAATCACTCACTCGTGATCAATAACCCCCCAATCACTCGTGATCAATAACCCCCCAATCACTCGTGATCAATAACCCCCCAATCACTCGCTCGTGATCAATAACCCCCCAATCACTCGCTCGTGATCAATAACCCCCCCCAATCACTCGCTCGTGATCAATAACCCCCCAATCACTCGCTCGTGATCAATAACCCCCCCAATCACTCGCTCGTGATCAATAACCCCCCCAATCACTCCCTCGTGATCAATAACCCCCCCAATCACTCGCTCGTGATCAATAACCCCCCAATCACTCGCTCGTGATCAATATCCCCCCAATCACTCGCTCGTGATCAATAACCCCCCAATCACTCGCTCGTGATCAATAACCCCCCAATCACTCGCTCGTGATCAATAACCCCCCCAATCATCACTTGAGTCTATGGTGCAGTGTTGAGTCTATAGACAGTGTTGAGTCTATGGGCAGTGTTGAGTCTATGGGCAGTGTTGAGTCTATGGGCAGTGTTGAGTCTATAGACAGTGTTGAGTCTATGGTGCAGTGTTGAGTCTATGGGCAGTGTTGAGTCTATAGACAGTGTTGAGTCTGTGGTGCAGTGTTGAGTCTAAGGGCAGTGTTGAGTCTATGGGCAGTGTTGAGTCTATGGGCAGTGTTGAGTCTATGGTGCAGTGTTGAGTCTATAGACAGTGTTGAGTCTATGGTGCAGTGTTGAGTCTATGTGCAGTGTTGAGTCTATGGGCAGTGTTGAGTCTATGGGCAGTGTTGAGTCTATGGTGCAGTGTTGAGTCTATAGACAGTGTTGAGTCTATGGTGCAGTATTGAGTCTATGGGCAGTGTTGAGTCTATGGGCAGTGTTGAGTCTATAGACAGTGTTGAGTCTATGGTGCAGTGTTGAGTCTATAGACAGTGTTGAGTCTATGGGCAGTGTTGAGTCTATGGTGCAGTGTTGAGTCTATAGACAGTGTTGAGTCTATGGTGCAGTGTTGAGTCTATGGGCAGTGTTGAGTCTATAGACAGTGTTGAGTCTATGGACAGTGTTGAGTCTATGTGCAGTGTTGAGTCTATAGACAGTGTTGAGTCTATGGGCAGTGTTGAGTCTATAGACAGTGTTGAGTCTATGGTGCAGTGTTGAGTCTATGGTCAGTGTTGAGTCTATGGCTGTATGTATGTACTGTGTCGAACTTCTTTCGCACGTATCTCTTTGTTCGGTGGATTCTGAGACTCTCGTTTCGAACGCAATGGACGAATTCAAAACGGCCGAAACAACGGGCCGGCTGTAAATGGCGCTCCACCGCGTGGCCTAATCAGAGACGACGTAGTGGCCAATCAGTGACGACGTAGTGACCAATCAGGGACGACGTAGTGACCAATCAGGGACGACGTAGTGACCAATCAGAGACGACGTAGTGGCCATTCATTCGAGACGGGGCGCGTGGGCCGCTTACGGCAGACTGCGAGCGCAGCTGCGTGGACAGATGGCCGACGGCTACCCCCTCCCTGCACTTGGTGCGTGGGAATGCGTGCGGTGCCGTGGTAAACTGTGGCAGCGTGTGCGTGTGTGCGTGAGCTTGTGTGTGTGAGCCTGTGTGTGTGGTGCGTGTGTGTGGGTGCCTGTGTGTGCGTGCGTGTGTGAGCCTGTGTGTGTGAGCCTGTGTGTGTGAGCCTGTGTGTGGGTGCCTGTGTGTGTGCGTGTGTGTGTGAGCTTGTGTGTGGTGCGTGTGTGTGAGTGCCTGTGTGTGGGTGCCTGTGTGTGTGGGTGCNTGTGTGTGTGTGTGCCTGTGTGTGTGTGCCTGTGTGTGGGTGTGTGCGTGTGTGTGCCTGTGTGTGGGTGCCTGTGTGTGGGTGCCTGTGTGTGTGAGCCTGTGTGTGTGTGTGCCAGTGTGTGGGTGCCTGTGTGTGTGTGGCAGTGTGTGGGTGCCTGTGTGTGTGTGCTTATGTATGGGTGCCTGTGTGTGTGTGCTTGTGTGTGGGTGCCTGTGTGTGGGTGCCTGTGTGTGGGTGCCTGTTTGTGGGTGCCTGTGTGTGGGTGCCTGTGTGTGTGCCTGTGTGTGGGTGCCTGTGTGTGTGAGCCTGTGTGTGGGTGTGTGGCAGTGTGTGTGTGCCTGTGTGTGGGTGCCTGTGTGTGTGAGCCTGTGTGTGTGTGCGTGTGTGGGTGCCTGTGTGTGGGTGCCTGTGTGTGTTTGCTTGTGTGTGTGAACCTGTGTGTGTGGCAGTGTGTGTGAGCCTGTGTGTGTGTGTGGCAGTGTGTGTGAGCCTGTGTGTGGGTGCCTGTGTGTGGGTGCCTGTGTGAGCTTGTGTGTGTGAGCCTGTGTGTGGGTGCCTGTTTGTGGGTGCCTGTGTGTGGGTGCCTGTGTGTGTGTGTGTGGGTGCCTGTGTGTGGGTGCCTGTGTGTGTGAGCCTGTGTGTGTGAGCCTGTGTGCGTGTGTGCGTGTGTGGGTGCCTGTGTGTGTGAGCCTGTGTGTGTGTGGGTGCCTGTGTGGGTGCCTGTGTGTGGGTGCCTATGTGTGTGTGGGTGCCTGTGTGTGGGTGCCTGTGTGTGGGAGCCTGTGTGTGGGAGCCTGTGTGTGGGTGCCTATGTGTGTGTGGGTGCCTGTGTGTGGGTGCCTGTGTGTGGGTGCCTGTGTGTGGGTGCCTGTGTGTGGGTGCCTGTGTGTGGGTGCCTGTGTGTGTGAGCCTGTGTGTGGGTGCCTGTGTGGGTGCCTGTGTGTGTGAGCCTGTGTGTGTGTGCTTGTGTGTGTGAGCCTGTGTGTGTGTGTGTGGCAGTGGTGAGCGGTAGTGTAGCGGCTCGTGCGCTGCGCTACGAACCTGGTGACCCGAGTTCGATTCCCGCTCACGGCCAACATCAGTGACGAGTAACTGAACCGGTCCTGGGTCTCCCTAGGTCAACTCAGCCTCAAATGAGTACCTGGTGCAGTGTGTAAACATCGCCACTGGGGGAGACAAAGGCGGTCGGGCGTGGTGCTGGCCACCCACCCTTCGTGTTCCGTGCCGGTCTTCATAGGTGCTCGCTAAAAGCACTTGCCCCTACAGCCTGTTAAGCCTATACGGGGGATCTTTGTCTTTGTGTGCGCACATGTCCAAATATTTGATTCTTTATTTTGCAGCAGCAGCAGACGGTTTAATCATCGCCTTGCACAAAGAACACTCAACGTTTAGTAACACAACCACCAGCACCAGCACCACCACCACCAGCACCACCAACAGCACCACCACCACTCTCCTACCCACTCTCTCTTACTCCCCNACTCGCTCTCTTCCAATCTCTCCCACTCTGTCTCCCTCTGTCTCCCATTATCTCTCAATGTCTCCCATTCTCCCACTCCCTCTCAAACTCTCTCCACCCACTCTCTCTCAAAATCTCGCTCACTCCCACCCTCTCCCCACTCTCAACTCTCTCGAACTCCCCACTCTCACTCCCCCACTCTCACTCCCCCACTCTCACTCCCCCACTCTCACTCCACCCTCTCACTCTCCCCACTATCTCCCCACTCTCTCTCCCCTCTCTCCACTCTCCCCACTCCCCCCACTCTCTCTCCCACTCTCTCTGCCACTCTCCCCCACCCTCTCTCCCACTATCTCCCCCACTCTCTCTCCCACTCTCTCTCCCACTCTCTCCCACTCTCCCCACTCTCCCCCACTCTCTCTCCCACCCTCTC
The DNA here is from genome assembly GCA_018977245.1 of Lethenteron camtschaticum. Classification (NCBI taxonomy): domain Eukaryota; kingdom Metazoa; phylum Chordata; class Hyperoartia; order Petromyzontiformes; family Petromyzontidae; genus Lethenteron; species Lethenteron camtschaticum. Next base: position 11,665,034 of record MU249573.1, on the reverse strand, counting down.
TCCCACTCTCCCCACCCTCTCCCCCACTCTGTCTCCCACTCTCACGGAGGCTGCCGTCTGCGTTATCGATCCCGCGCGTAAATCTGCCCGTGGTGATCGCGCACGTGTGAGGCATGGGTGGGTGGGTGGGATGGAGGTGGGGGTGGTGGGTGGGTTGGTGGGGGGAGGGGGGGCACTGGGGGGTGGGTGGGGGAGAGGTGGGGGAGAGGTGGTGGGGGGGTCTCGCGGCGTTCCATCATCCGCTCTCGCCTCTGACGATCAATCGATCGCCACTTCCGCGCGCCCTCGTGAAATCATCTCCCCGACGTCACGCGCGCGAACATCGGTGGGGGGNCAGGGGGAGGGGGTAGGGGAGGGAGGGGTGGTGGGGGGGGGTGAAGGAGCGGTGGCGCAGCGGTTAGCACCCGCGCTATCGCTATCGATCCCGGCGACCCGAGTCGGATTCCAACCGCTCACGACGATGGGGACGATTTCAGAATCGATTTCAGAATCTGACTATTTTGTTGACGTGCATATTTAAAGATGCCGGAGGAATCCGATGAGCTATGAGGCTCTTCTCTCTCTCTCTCACACAGATTTTGAAGCGGCCCTGGTTGCCTCCTCCCCCTAGGTCGACTCGGCCTTAAAACTTCGGCTGCTCGAGGGAGACAAAGGCGGCCCGGCCGTGGTGTTTAGTCGGTCGCGCGTGCCGTGGCGGCCTTCATACTCGCGAACAGCACTTGCCCCGACAGTCTGTTAGAGGCTACACGGGGGATCTTTGTCTTTGTCTTCATAGGCGCTGCTGCTCTAACAGCACTTGCCCCAACAGCCTGTTAGAGGCTACACGGGGGACCTTTGTCTTTGTCTACTTCATAGGCGCTGCTGCTACTCGCTAACAGCACTTGCCCAACAGCCTGTTAGAGGCTACACGGGGGACCTTTGTCTTTGTCTACTTCATAGGCACTGCTGCTACTCGCTAACGGCACTGCCCCATCAGTCTGTTAGAGGCTACACGGGGGACCTTTGTCTTTGTCTCCTTCATAGGCGCTGCTGCTACTCGCTAACAGCACTTGCCCGACAGTCTGTTAGAGGCTACACGGGGGATCTTTGTCTTTGTGTGTGCTCTACTATTGTTCCGTTGCAACTCCACAGTGCTGTTTGTTGCTGACCGTTTGGCGTTCCCGGGGGGGGGCGGGGGGGCAGGGGGGGGGCCGGGGGGGGGGGATGCAGGGGGGGCGGAGGGGGGATGCAGGGGGGGGGGCTCTCCGGCAGGCACGTGCTGCTCCTGTGTTCTTATAAATAAATAAACATCGGCTCAGCAACAGCAACGATTTATAGATTTGGATTAGAGAGACGAGACAGTCTGGGGGGCGGGGGTAGGTGGGTGGGTGGGGGGGTAGGTGGGTGGGTGGGGGTAGAGGTAGGTGGGTGGGGGGTAGGTGGGTGGGTGAGGGGATAGGTGGGGAGATAGGTGGGTGGGTGGGTGGGGGGTAGGTGTGTGAGGGGGTAGGTGGGTGGTGGGGGGGTAGGTGTGGGTGGGGGAGTAGGTGGGTGGGTGGGGGTAGGTAGGTAGGTGGGTGGGGGGTAGGTGGGTGGGTGAGGGGATAGGTGGGGAGATAGGTGGGTGGGTGGGTGGGGGGGTAGGTGTGTGAGGGGTAGGTGGGTGGGTGGGGGGGTAGGTGTGTGGGGGTAGGTGGGTGGGTGGGGGTAGGTAGGTAGGTAGGTGGGTGGGGGGTAGGTGGGTGGGTGAGGGGATAGGTGGGGGGATAGGTAGGTGGGTGGGTGGGGGGTAGGTGTGTGGGGGTAGGTGGGTGGGTGTGTGCGTGGGGGTAGGTGTGATGGTGGGGTGTAGGTGTGATGGTGGGGGGGTAGGTCGGTGGGTGGCGGGGTGGTAGGGTGAAGGGGTAGGTGGGTGGGTGCGTGGTAGGTGGGGGGGAGGGAGCGGTGGCACAACGGTTAGCGCGCTGCGCTGCTAACACCTCCAAGTGGATTCCCGCTCGCCTGCACCATAGACAACACTCACATAGACTCAACACTGCCCTTAGACCAACATCACTACAGACTCATCACCACTCACTCAGCCGCTCACCACCCACTCACTCGCATCTCCATCTGGAAGAATGCCCTGCACCATCACCACCACCACCATCACCGTCATCCACGACGTTGACCAGGGTGCTGTTTGCTACGGGCCGCTTGGCGTTCTGGGACTTCTGGATCCGCCCGTGCGCTCAGCAACTGCGATTGGCAGCCTCCCACAGCCCCTCCCCTCAGCCCCCCCCTACCAACAGCCCCTCCCCGATAGGGTCTTGACCCCCAGTGTGAAAACCAGGGGTTCAAATTAGCAGGGGACACCTTTGGCCCCAACGTACCCCCAACGTACCCCCCCCCTCCAGCCACACACAAAGATCCCCCGTGTAGCCTGTAACAGGCTGTTGGGGCAAGTGCTGTTAGCGAGTAGCAGCAGCACGGCACGCATTAGCTACGCTGACGTATCCCGGGTCGCGTGTGTTTTCCATTAGGTCAATAGGGGTGCAAGGTAGCAGCAGCAGCACCTATGTATGAGACAAAGACAAAGATCCCCCGTGTAGCCTGTAACAGACTGTTGGGACAAGTGCTGTGAGCGAGCACCTATTGAAGGCACTGTGGTTTGGTGGCCAGCATCACGCCGGCGCGGCCGCCTTTGTCTCCCCAAGTCACGATGTGTTTTTTTTTCTTTTATCTCTACACACCGCGCAAGCTACTCGTTTGCACGTGCGTAGGAGAATGTTGAACAACGAACTACACTCCAAAACTGTTCCAAAGAAGAAAGAGTTTTCAATCGAGACGACGAGTATTTTATTTTTCCAGGTATAACCCGCTGAACTAGATAGAAGCTCTTTTTCAGACGCGATCTGGATATCACAAATGATAAGCTCTACTAAGTGGGCTTATCGCCATCATCATCGTCATCACGTGGGGAAATTCATAGCAGCAGCCAGGCACTCTAAACCGCGTGACGTCGATTCGAAACGTGGAGGGTGAAACCCGAGGACCCGGAGAAAAATCCACGCAACCGCGGGGAGAGAGAGAGACACGCAAACTCCAAATATACAGCAGCAGGCATCGGCAGGGTCCTGGATCGAACTCACGATCTCTTGTATACCAGGCGAGGTGGTTAACATCTCCTAGCCACTGTGATGATGATGAGAGAGAGAGACACGCAAACTCCAAATATACAACAGCAGGCATTGTCAGGGTCCTGGATCGAACAAACGACCTCCTGTGTACCAGGCGAGGTGGTTAACATCTCATAGCCACTGTGATGATGATGAGAGAGAGAGACACGCAGACTCCAAATATACAGCAGCAGGCGTCGTCAGGGTCGAGATCGAACCCACGACCGCCTGTATACCAGGCGAGGTAGTTAACATCTCCTAGCCACCGTGATAATGATGAGAGACACGCCAACTCCAAATATACAGCAGCAGGCATTGTCAGGGTCATGGAATCGAACCCACGATCTCCTGTACACCAGGCGAGGTAGTTAACATCTCCTAGCCACCGTGATGATGATGAGAGAGAGACACGCAGACTCCAAATATACAGCAGCAAGCGTCGTCAGGGTCGAGATCGAACCCACGACCGCCTGTATACCAGGCGAGGTAGTTAACATCTCCTAGCCACCGTGATAATGATGAGAGAGAGACACGCAAACTCCAAATATACAGCAGCAGGCATTGCCAGGGTTGGGATCGAACCCACGACCGCCTGTAGACCAGGCGAGGTAGTTATCATCTCCTAGCCACCGTGATAATGATGAGAGAGAGACACGCAAACTCCAAATATACAGCAGCAGGCATTGTCAGGGTCCTGGATCGAACCCACGACCTCCTGCATACCAGGCAAGGTGGTTAACATCTCCTAGCCACTGTGATGATGATGATGAGAGAGAGAGACACGCAGACTCCAAATATACAGCAGCAGGCATCGGCAGGGTCTTGGATCGAACCCACAACCGCCTGTATACCAGGCGAGGTAGTTAACATCTCCTAGCCACCATGATGATGAGAGAGATACACGCAGACTCCAAATATACAGCAGCAGGCGTCGTCAGGGTCGAGATCGAACCCACGACCGCCTGTACACCAGGCGAGGTAGTTAACATCTCCTAGCCACCGTGATGATGATGAGAGAGAGACACTCAGACTCCAAATATACAGCAGCAGGCGTCGTCAGGGTCGAGATCGAACCCTCGACCGCCTGTATACCAGGCGAGGTGGTTAACATCTCCTAGCCACCGTGATAATGATGAGAGAAAGACACGCAAACTCCAAATATACAGCAGCAGGCATCGCCAGGGTTGTGATCGAACCCACGACCTGCTGTATACCAGGCGAGGTAGTTAACATCTCCTAGCCACCGTGATAATGATGAGAGAGAGACACGCAAACTCCAAATATACAGCAGCAGGCATCGCCATGGTTGTGATCGAACCCACGACCTCCTGTATACCAGGCGAGGTAGTTAACATCTCCTAGCCACCGTGATAATGATGAGAGAAAGACACGCAAACTCCAAATATATAGCAGCAGGCATCGCCAGGGTTGTGATCGAACCCACGAACCTCCTGTACACCAGGCGAGGTAGTCAACATCTCCCAGCCTAACAAGGTAGGGCACTCATAAGGGGCTTGACAGGTACGTCATCGCCGGCGAAACGTCACGCCATCTGGAACAGCGGGATGTCGTGGTGGGGTTTCCACTTCTCCAGCACGCAACTGGTGTAGTGCTGAGCCAGTCACGAATTGGGACACGTTGTGTTTACGTGACGACGCAAACCCCCTGACACTTGTGTGGATGTGGGTGGGGTGGTGGTGGTGGCAGTGGGTTTAACGAGACATCATTCGTGTTTACGCGATCTAACCCCCCCCCGCCGTGCCCGATTATCGTAGTAGCACAAGTAGCTACTACATCAAGTTCAAGTTCATTTATCAGGTATAGCCCTGTGAGCCATTCGGCTCTTGAATCGGGTGCAACCGCAACAAACAAAAAACGAAAACATGAACAAGAAAACATCTTAAAGTGACTATGTGACTGAGTGCAAACAGAAAATCCAAGAAAAGACATCAAAATATTGCAGAAAAAACACAGCTACTACACATGTGTAGTACATGTGTAGTAGCTACATGTGTAGTAGCTACATATGTAGAAGCTACTACTTACACATGTAGCTACATATGTAGCTGCTACATGTGTAGTAGCTACGGGACCCGCACTTTTAAGGAGCCCCGCGCAAAAATGTTTTCAAGCTCTGAATTCCAGTTCAGTGGTTCTGCACTTGCTCAATTACTATAGTACGATACCGCCCTCGACTTTTATGAACGACCGGGTGTTCAAGGTTAGCGATTTGTCGTATTATCTGGCCGAACAGCAAATGAAAAAATACAATAACTTTACTATGCAAGTAAAATAATTACGTGTTTTAATATTTACGTGTTTTTTAATTTTATTTAGGGCCCCTTTATAACATCTGCTCCAGGCCCCGCACTAGCTTAATCCGACATTGCCTATTGCTATAGTACTATACTGCCTTAAACTTTTACGAACGACCGGGTGTTCAAGGTTCGCCATTTGTCGTATTGCCTGTCAATTACTTTACTATGCAAGTTAAACATTGACGTGTTTCAATATTTACGTGTTTTTTTGTTATTTAGGGCCCCTTAATAACGTATACACTACAGGCCCCGCACTATCTTAATCCGACACTGCCTCCCCCCATCCTATACGATGTGGAAATGTGAATGTCGTCACTTGCCGAGTCACTTGTAGAGCCGGCAGAACGGCCACGGACTTAGTGACCCTCCTCCCCCCCCTCTCTCTCGTGTCCGAATCGCACATCTGCTGAAGATGCCTCCCTCCCTCTCCCGTCTCTCTCTCTCCTCTCCTGGCCGGGTGTGAGCAAAGTGTGACTTGGCCCTAATTGAATGATTGATCGTAGCTCTGCCACGTATCACGATCTCTCTCTCTCTCCTCTCTCTCCTCTGTCCCCTCTCTCTCCCCTCTCTCTCTTTTTTTTTTACCCAAAGCTCCCGAAAGAGCTTGCAAGAATTGCCGACGCCGACTGACTGACTTTCAAGTCAGCGTGGCGGGGTATTGGGGAAAGTTTTCAATTAGCAATAATCGCGCCTCGGATAAACCTCATTGGCTACGATACTGCCACTGCGCAAAGCTCTCTCCTCGTTCTCCCATCTCTCATCTCTATCAGTCTTACCCAGGCGAAGATGGCGGTGTACAGAACGAGAAAAAAGATGCTGCAAGGTGACACTGACGGCTGCTCTGAGCTTCCAGTGTTCGGGCCTGCTCAAGGCGCGGCTCCGGCTGGAGCACGCCATGTACCACACACGTGTCGGTGATGTGCACGTCTTCTTCGAACGCTGGGGGAAAAGCCCCTCTCTGTACCAGCGTGGACGCACCCTCGTGGTGTTCACCTTCGGAAGCGCTCGCTCGTCACCGTGGCGTGCGCGATGACCACCACCACCACGTGACTTTATTTTGTGTTGTGCGCGGTGCTTTTAGCGCCACAGCGCGTCGATTTGTAGCGTTTATTTTCATTTGTGTTGCTGGTGACTTTGTGTGTTTCATATTAAAATCGCCTCCAGTGCTTTTGCTGCTGGCGGCAATAAAAGTTGTTTAAAAGTCAGTCTCCCCTCTCTCTCCCCTCTCTCACTCTCTCCTCTCTCTCTCCCCCTCGCGCAACGAGCACACACGACACTGCACCTGCCGTGAGAGGAATTCGCCAGAGCCACAGATTGCGATGAGGACGAATGGGAAAGGGGGGGGGTCGTGATGGGGGAGGGGGGCTAACGTGTCATCTTAATCCTATGATGAGGATGGCAGCAGCAGCAGTCTGTGGGTCTCTGTAAGTCTGTGGGTTCTCTGTGTGAGTCTGTGGGTCTCTGTGTGAGTCTATGGGTCTCTGTGTGAGTCTATGGGTCTCTGTGTGGGTCTATGGGTCTCTGTGTGAGTCTATGGGTCTCTGTGTGAGTCTATGGGTCTCTGTGTGAGTCTATGGGTCTCGGTGTGAGTCTATGGGTCTCTGTGTGAGTCTATGGGTCTCTGTGTGAGTCTATGGGTCTCTGTGTGAGTCTGTGGGTCTCTGTGTGAGTCTATGGGTCTCTGTGTGAGTCTATAGGTCTCTGTGTGAGTCTATGGATCTCTGTGTGAGTCTATGGGTCTCTGCACACACACACTGTGACACACACTGTGACACACACACACTGTGACACACACACACAGGCGTACGGGTGGTGGGCTGCTTCCGATGATGCGTCGCGGCGTTTGTAACGCAACGCACATGGCGGTGGGGGGTGCTCTCTCTCGACAACAGCGATGGGGTTAGGGTTTGTGCGGTACATGGGGGGCTAGTGGGGGCTGTGGGGGGCACAGTGGGGTGGGGAGCAGGAGGAGTGTGGAGGGGGCGGCGCGGAGAGGAATGAGCAGAGTAGGTGAGTCGGGCAGGAAGTTGCGCTGTGGTGTGGGGGATAGGTGATGGGGGGTGGGTGTGATGGGGGGNTAGGTGTGATGGTGGGGGGTGGGTGTGATGGTGGGTGGGGTGTGATGGTGGGGGGTGGGTGTGATGGTGGGTGGGGNTGTGATGGTGGGGGGTGGGTGTGATGGGGGGGGTAGGTGTGATGGTGGGGGGGTGGGTGTGATGGTGGGGGGGGTAGGTGTGATGGTGGGGGGGGTGTGATGGTGGGGGGGGGGTGTGATGGTGGGGGGGTAGGTGGGATGGTGGGGGGGTAGGTGTGATGGGGGGGTGATGGTGGGGGGGTGGGTGTGATGGGGGGAGGGGGGGTCGGTGTGATCGTGGGGGGGGTGCCCCTACGAACCGCGGTGGTGACTCGAGTTCGATCCCCTCCCCTAGGTCGACTCAGCCTCAAACGAGCACCTGGTGCGCCGTGTGTGGCAAACATCGCCACTGGGGAGAGACAAAGGCGGCCGGGCGTGGTCGCTAACGCACCCGTCTCGTTCCACCGTGCCGGCCTTCACAGGAGCGACTCGCTAACAGCACTTGCCCCCTAACAGTCTGTTACAGGCTACACAGGGACCTTTGTCTTTGGTGGGGGGGGATGGGTAGATGGGTGGTGGATGAGTGGGTGGGTGGGTGGATGAGTGGGTGGGTGGATGGATGAGTGGGTGGATGAATGGGTGGGTGGGAGATGGTTTGAATGTGAAGATCTTGGCTCGCATAGCCGTGGTTGATGGTGGTGGTGGTGGGGGAGGCAGCTTTAGTGGGGTGGTGGGAGTAGGGTGGGGGGTAGGGTGGGAGGTAGGGTGGGGTAGGGTGGGGGTAGGGTGGGGGTAGGGTGGGGGGGGCAGTGTCTGGGCCGCTTTGGCTGCTTCTCTACATTGGCGCTTCGCTCCGATTGGACCCCCAGCCCCTCCCCCCCAGCCCCTCCCCCCCAGCCCCTCCCCCCCAGCCCCTCCCCACAGCCCCTCCCCACAGCCCCTCCCCCCCCAGCCCCTCCCCCCAGCCCCCCCACACACAATTCCATTCCAAGCATCAGAGTCCTTTTCTCAATTCCGCTGCAAAAATTATTAAGCAATTATCTCAAGCGGTGGTGCTGGTGGTCATGGCGATGCTTGCCGCTGCGTTGTCAGTGATGCACGAACAACAACAATCAACAATCAACAAGCAACAACAAACAACAACAACAACAACATGACATCTATGGGTCAGTGGGTAGGTCAGGAAATGTGGACCATCTAATAAACTCATAGAGACCCACCCACCCACCACCCACTCACTCACCCACCCACTCACTCATCCACCCACTCATTCATCTACCCACCCACCAATCACCCACCAACACCCACCCACCATCCACCCACCAATCACTCACCCACCACCCACCAATCACCCAACTCACCACCCACCCGACCCAACTCACCACCCACCCCAACCCCACCCACCATATCCACCCAACCCACCCACCACTCAGTTTTCCGTTCATTTCTTCGACACAGCCCTGTGAGCCATGCGGCACTTGAATCCGCTGCAACCGTAACACCAACCACGACCCACCCACCCACCCAGCCCCACCCAGCCCCACCCACTCACTCACCCACCCACTCACTCATCCACCCATTCATTCATCTACCCACCCACCAATCACCCACCAACACCCACCCACCACCCACCCACCAATCACCCACCCAGCACCCAGCACCCACCCACCACCCACCCAGCACCCAACACCCACCCACTCACTCACTCACCCACCAACCCACCCACTCACTCACTCATTCACCCACCAACCCACCCACTCACTCATCCACCCACTCATTCATCCACCACCACCCACCAATCACCCAACTCACCACCACCCCAACCCCACTCACCATATCCACCCAACCCACCCACCACTCAGTTTTCAGTTTCATTTCTTCGGCACAGCCCCGTGAGCCATGCGGCACTTGAATCCGCTGCAACCGCAACAAACAACCACCGACGCACCCCACCCAGCCCACCCAGCCCCATCCAGCCCCACCCAGCCCCACCCACCCAGCCCCACGTCTCACCTTGCTCCTGCACGAAGTAGGCCAGGTAGAGGTCGAGCTCCTTGACGGACACGGCGATGTGCCGCGGCTGCACGCAGAGCGCCGGCTGGGCGCACAGCGGCGACTTGACGAGCCGCTCGCCGTCGGTGCTCTCGAGGGAACCCCCTTGAAGAGGATGACCATGACGAGGTCGAGGCGCCACACTTTGTCGGCCTGCCGGAGGCAGTCGATGCGACGGATCTTGCCCTTCTGGTCGGGGTTCGAGACGACGCAGCAGGGGGCCTTCCTGCCCGTGACGGTCAGCACAAAGTCCTCGCGGCACTCGGGGCGGATGTCCTTGCGCAGCTTGGCGAGGAGGCGAGAGGCCCACTTCTGCTTGACGTCGACCTTCTCGGCCACGAGCTCTTCCTTGGCGGCGCGCTCCTCGTCGCGAGACATGCGCTTCTCGTGCTTCTTGAAGTACTTGCGCTTGCGCGCCTGCAGGTTGAACCACACGTAGGAGAAGGCGCGCACGTGCGGCAGCAGCGCCTCGATGAACGGGTGGAACTCGTCCTGTTCGTGGCGGGTGGGTGGTGGGGGTGTGAGGTTGTGTGAAATGTTGTAGTGGTGGTGTGGTGGTTGAGGTTGCGGAGGGCGAGATTGTGGTGGAGATGGTGAGATGGTTATGGTGGTGGTGGTGAGATGGTAAGATGGTGGTGGTGGTGGTGAGAGGTTATGAAATGTTGTAGGAGGTGGAATGGTGAGGTGGTGGTGTGGTGGTTGAGGTTGCGGAAAGCAAGATTGTGGTGGAGATGGTGAGATTGTGGTGGTGGTGGTGAGATGGTGAGGTGGTGGTGGTGGAGGTGGTGAGATGGTGAGGTGGTGGAATGGTGAGGTGGTGGTGGTTGAGGTTGCGGAGGGCGAGATTGTGGTGGTGGTGAGATGGTTGTGGTGGTGGTTGAGGTTGCGGAGGGCGATATTGTGGTGGAGATGGTGAGATGGTTGTGGTGGTGGTGAGATGGTTGTGGTGGTGGTGAGAGATTATGAAATGTTGTAGGTGGTGGAGTGAGATGATGAGGTGGTGGTGGTGGTGAGAGGTTATGAAATGTTGTAGGTGGTGGAGGTGAGGTAGTGAGATGGTTGTGGTGGTGGTTGTGGTGGTGGCCGTGGCGGTGGTGGCGGTGCCGAGTGGGAGACACAAACGAGACACAATTAGACACGGGCAATTAAATTGGCGCGTGAACTCCCTTGATTGGTAACCACGTGACTCTGCGGGTCAACATGGGAGCCATTCATTAATGGATTGACACACGCGCGTTAATTAACGACCCCGTGTGTCCACGTGACACAGCTAATTGATCGCCATCATCACCATCATCATCTCTCCCTATGGTCCGCGGGTGGGATGTCGGTCAATTTGAGCATTGGGTTAACCGCCATGGCAATGTGGAATTTCCAGCACGGGTTCTCTGCACGGCTGTGAATGAGATGATGAGCTACAAACACCCTCGATGCAGGAAATCGCTCACCCGCTCGCCCACCCGTTCGCTCACCCGCTCGCTCACCCGCTCGCTCACCCACTCACTCAGCCATACACTCACTCGCTAGTTCACCCACTCGCTCACCCACTCGCTCGGCCACCTGCTCACTCAAGCACTCACTCAGCCATACACTCAGCCATACACTCACCCACTAATTCACCCACTCGCTTACTCGCTCATCCACTCCTTCACTCAGCCACACACTCCCCCCCCGCAACCTCCGATTAAAGCGCCGTTAGCTTACGTGCGGTGCGAAAGAAGTTCAACATACATAGACTCACACAGAGACCCATAGACTCCTCACACAAAGATCCATGGACTCACACAGAGACCCATAGACTCCTCACACAAAGATCCATGGACTCACACAGAGTCCCATAGACTCGCCACACAGAGACACATAGACCCACACAGAGACCCACAGACTCAACACACAGAGACCCATAGATTCATCACACAGAGACACATGGACTCACACAGAGACCCATGGACTCACACAGAGACCCATAGACTCACACAGAGAACCACAGACTCGTCACACAGAGATCCACAGACTCATCACACAGAGACCCATAGACTTACACAGAACCCCATAGACTTGCACAGAGACACATAGACTTACACAGAGACCCATAGACTTGCACAGAACCCCATAGACTTGCACAGAGACACATAGACTTACACAGAGACCCATAGACTCACACAGAATCCCATAGACTCACACAGAGACCATAGACTTACACAGAGACCCATAGACTCACAGAGACCCATAGACTCACACAGAGACCCATAGACTCACAGAGACCCATAGACTTACACAGAGACCCATAGACTCACAGAGACCCATAGACTTACACAGAGACCCATAGACTCACACAGAACCCCATAGACTCACACAGAGACACATAGACTCACACAGAGACACATAGACTTACACAGAGACCCATAGACTCACACCGAACCCCATAGACTCACACAGAGACACATAGACTTACACAGAGACACATAGACTTACACAGAGACACATAGACTCACACCGAACCCCATAGACTCACACAGAGACACATAGACTTGCACAGAGACCCATAGACTCACACAGAGTCCCATAGACTCACACAGAGTCCCATAGACTTGCACAGAGACCCATAGACTCACACAGAGTCCCATAGACTCACACAGAGACCCATAGACTCACACAGAGACCCATAGACTCACACAGAGACCCATAGACTCACACAGAACCCCATAGACTTGCACAGAGACACATAGACTTACACAGAGACACATAGACTTACACAGAACCCCATAGACTTGCACAGAGACACATAGACTTACACAGAGACACATAGACTTGCACAGAGACCATAGAGTTGCACAGAGACCCATAGAGTTGCGGTGGTTCTTAGTGGGCTGGCGGAGTGACCACAAAACCGCATTGGGTCACGCTGTGGTCAGCGTGGGTTCGTAAATAATATGTTTCAGGAATGACCACCACACGCACAAAGACAAAGCTCCCCCGTGTAGCCTCTAACAGACTGCCGGGGCAAGTGCTGTTAGCGAGTAGCAGCAGCAGCGCCTATGAAGGAGACAAAGACAAGATCCCCCGTGTAGCCTCTAACAGACTGTCGGGGCAAGTGCTGTTAGCGAGTAGCAGCAGCACGGCACGCATTAGCTACGCCGCAGATGTATCCCGGGCCGCGTGTGTTTTTCCATTAGGTCAATAGGGGTCCAAGATTTTGTATTTCCTTTAGCCCCCCCACCAATAACACCACCACCACCACCACCACCCCCACCACCACCACCTCCACCACCACCACCCGTCCCCTCCATCCTCCCCCACCATCGCCATCCCCTTCCTCTGCACCACACCCATCTCGTCCCACGATCTCTGTCGATTCCCCAGACCACTGGTTCATCTCCATCACCACCACCACAACCACCACCACAACCACCAGCACCACACTAGTGTCCAACCACCAACTACCAGCACCGCCACCACTACCACAACCACCAGCACCACCACTACACCACACTAGTGTCCAACCACCACAACCACCAACTACCACCACCGCCACCACTACCACAACCACCAGCACCACCCCAACCACCAGCACCACCCCAACCACCACAACCACCAGCACCACCAGCACCACCCCAACCACCAGCACCACCCAACCACCAGCACCACTAGCACCACCAGCACCACCAGCACCACCACAATCACCAGCACCACCAGCACCACCCCAACCACCACAACCACCAGCACCACCCCAACCACCACAACCACCAGCACCACCAGCACCACCAGCACCACCCCAACCACCAGCACCACCCCAACCACCACAACTACCAGCACCGCCACCACCTCCACACTGTGTCCAACCACCACAACCACTAACCACCAGCACCACCCCAACCACTATGTCCAACCACACCGTGTTTACCAACCAGCACCACAACCACCACCACACTGTGTTCGACCACCACCACCACCACCACCACCCCAACCACCACAACTACCACCACCGCACACTCTGCGTGTGAGTTGCGTCTCTCTGTCTCCCTCCCTCCCCCCTCTCCCTCCCGGGAATCCTCTCCCTGCGATGAGAGCCCCTCGTCTGCACTGTACCCGCTTATATAACTCTCTTCTCGACCGCTCTCGCTCGCTCTCCCCTCCCACTCTCTCTCTCTCACTGCCCTCTGTCTAACAAGCTTTCTCTCTCTCTCTCACTCTACCCTATCTCACGATCTCACCGCGGCCTGAGACACACAAGAGACACTTAGACTCAAATAGACAGCAGCGGGCGTCGTCAGGGTCTGGATCGAACCGACGGACCTCCTGTACACCAGGCGAGGTCGTCAACATCCCATAGCCAACGCAATGATGATGATGATGACAGACACGCAGACTCCAAATGTACAGCAGGTATCAGGGGTAGGGATCGAACCGACGGACCTCCTGTACACCGGGCGAGGTCGTCAACATCCCATAGCAAACGCAATGATGATGATGATCAGAGAGACACGCAGACTCCAAATGTACAGCAGGTATCAGGGTCGGGATCGAACCGACGGACCTCCTGTACACCAGGCGAGGTCGTCAACATCCCATAGCCAACGCAATGATGATGATGATGAGAGACACGCAGACTCCAAATGTACAGCAGGTATCAGGGTCGGATTGAACCGATGGACCTCCTGTACACCAGGCGAGGTAGTCAACATCCCATAGCCAACGCAATGATGATGATGAGAGAGAGACGCAGACTCCAAACGTACAGCACGTATCAGGGGTAGGGATCGAACCGACGGACCTCCTGTACACCAGGCGAGGTAGTCAACATCCCATAGCCAACACAATGATGATGATGAGAGAGAGACGCAGACACCAAACGTACAGCAGGTATCAGGGGTAGGGATCGAACCGACGGACCTCCTGTACACCAGGCGAGGTCGTCAACATCCCATAGCCAACGCAATGATGATGATGAGAGAGACACGCAGACTCCAAACGTGCAGCAGGTATCAGAGGTCGGGATCGAACCGACGGACCTCCTGTACACCAGGCGAGGTAGTCAACATCCCATAGCCAACACAATGATGATGATGAGAGAGAGACGCAGACACCAAACGTACAGCACGTATCAGGGGTAGGGATCGAACCGACGGACCTCCTGTACACCAGGCGAGGTAGTCAACATCCCAGAGCAAACGCGTCAAACCTCATCAGCCCCGGGCAATGCATTCGCTGTTGGACGACGCTGAATTAAATGACAATTCATTAATAATAATTATAACAATTCTACTTATTACTAATATTATACTTCATACGTAAAAAACTAACCCGGTCCAGAGGTTTTGCTCGCTTAAAACAAAGCGGCCGCTCGATAAGTCTGCGGCCGTCTGGAACGCTCTCTTCCTCGTCAATGTTATGAAGCGACTGGAGCTGTGATGCACTTTAAAATCATATTCTTAGGTTTTTTCGGTAAAGTCACGTAGGTGAAACATTAAAATTAATAAAAGTAAAATAAAATAAAAATCACGACGTTTCGGAGGCAACACAAGCCTCCGTCTTCAGGTGGAACCGTCACAGCCACGACAGCTGTGCAGACTCAAATAGACGGACCTCCTGTCACCTACGTGACTTGACCGAAAAAACCTAAGAATATGAATCCTTGCGGTCACGAAAGCTTCAAATCTAGAATAAATGCACTTTAAAATCGTCATCGTTGTTGTTGTTGTGGTGGTGGTGTTTAGTGTTGTCGTTGTTGTTGTGGTGGTGGTGTTTAGTGTTGTTGTTGTGGTGTTTAGTGTTGTTGTTGTGGTGGTGGTGTTTAGTGTTGTTGTTGTGGTGTTTAGTGTTGTTGAGCTCTCTTGATAAGGGAGCTGATGTTCAGTGGGGCTGTATTCTTCCTGAAGTCCAGCCCCACTCACCCCCATCACCCTGTGCGACTCCCCAGTCACCAATGTTGAGTCCTTCCGCTTCCTGGGCACTATTCTTTCCCAGGACCTCAAGTGGGAACTGGACATCAGCTCCCTTATCAAGAGAGCTCAACAGAGAATGTACTTCCTACGGCAGCTGAAGAAATTTAATCTGCCAAAGACAATGATGGTGTGCTTCTATACAGCCATCATTGAGTCCATCCTCACCTCCTCCATCACCGTCTGGTACGCTGCTGCAATTGCCAAGGACAAGAGCAGACTGCAGCGTATCATCCGCACTGCTGAGAAGGTGATTGGCTGTAATCTACCAACCCTTGAGGACCTGCACACTTTGAGGACCCTGAAGCGAGCGAGGAAGATTGCGGACGATTCCTCGCACCCTGGATACTCTCCGTTCCAGCTACTCCCCTCCGGCAGAAGGCTGCGGTCCATCAAGACCAAAACCTCGCGTCATAAAAACAGTTTTTTCCCATCTGCTGTTGGCCTCCTCAACAAGGCCAAGGGCTTAAAATGACTTTTACACTTAAAATGACTGTTACACTTACTATAACATTTTATCTACATAATTACACCTTTCCATACTTACGTGTAATCTTATTTGTATTTTTGTATTTTAAGATTGTTTAATACGGCTAATTAACATTTTACATTCGCATTTTATAAGGTCTACTTATTCATAATTTTAAAGATTTTAGCCCTTTGGTATTACTTATACTTTGTAACGTTAGTATAGTTAGAGTGTATAACTTTTATATAAGTTAAGATTCCTACTTGTTCAATGTATGCACCGTCCCGCCATAGTGAATTCCTTGTTTGTGCAAACTTACATGGCGATTAAAACCGTTTCTGATTCTGATTATTGTCCTGCCCCCTGGCACCTCCGATTAGCACGGTTGGCTACGTACGGTGTGAAGGAAGTTCAAGTTCACCACACACACATGCATACGACGTACGCGCTAGCCATAATCTGAACCAGTCCTGGGGTTCCTCATCTAGGTCGACTCGGCCTCAAATGAGTAGCTGGTGCGGTGTGGTGGAGTAAAACATCGCCCACTGGGGAGACAAAGGCGGCCGGGCGTGGTGGTGGCCACCCACCCCCTCGTGTGCCGCAGTGCCGGCCTTCATAGACAAAGATCCCCCGTGTAGCCTCTAACAGACTGTTGGGGCAAGTGCTGTTAGCGAGTAGCAGCAGATCCATAGAGTTAAATAGAGATCCATAGAGTTACATAGAGATTCATAGAGTTACACAGAGATCCATAGAGTTACATAGAGATCCATAGAGTTACATAGAGTTACACAGAGATCCATAGAGTTACATAGAGATCCATGGAGTTGCATAGAGATCCATAGAGTTACATAGAGTTACATAGAGATACATAGAGTTACACAGAGATCCATAGAGTTACATAGAGATCCATAGAGTTACATAGAGTTACATAGAGATCCATAGAGTTACATAGAGATCCATAGAGTTACATAGAGTTACATAGAGATCCATAGAGTCACATAGAGATACATAGAGTTACATAGAGATTAATAGAGTTACATAGAGTTACATAGAGTCACATAGAGATACATAGAGTTACATAGAGTCACATAGAGTTACATAGAGTTACATAGAGTAACATAGAGTTACATAGAGTTCCATGGAGATCCAAATACATCCACAGAGTTCCATAGAGATCCATAGTGACCCATATACATCCAAAGAGTTCCATAGAGTTCCATAGAGACCATATACATCCACAGAGTTCCATAGAGTTCCATAGAGACACATATACATCCACAGAGTTCCATAGAGATCCATAGAGACCCACAGAGTTCCATAAAGATCCATAGAGACCCATATACATCCACAGAGTTCCATAGAGACCCATATACATCCACAGAGTTCCATAAAGTTCCATAAAGATCCATAGAGGTCCTACTGGACAATTCTACTGAAGCAGCAGTTCAAGCGAGCCTGACTCGGCTGATGGGATGTGTAAACACACAACGTGTGCGTGTGTGTGCGTGTGTGCGTGTGTGTGTGTGCGTGTGTGCGTGTGTGTGTGTGCGTGTGTGTGCGTGTGTGCGTGTGTGTGTGTNCGTGTGTGTGTGTGCGTGTGTGTGTGTGCGTGTGTGTGCGTGTGTGCGTGTGTGTGTGTGCGTGTGTGTGCGCGTGTGTGTGCAAGAACATCTGCTGGACTACATAGTGACGGACCAGCGGATGCGAGCCCATGTCCTTGACACCAGGACCTATCGTGGAGCTGATCTGCCCTCTGACCATCGACTAGTCATCTGTAAGATGCGCCTGCCATTCTTCCACTCCGGTGGTGGGTCTACACCCAGGACCCCATTCCAACCAAAAGTGGCCTGGTCTCAGTTAGCTGATGAAAGTTGCAAGCGAGAATTTCATCATCGCTTGCAGCTGGGGTTGGCATTGTCCTCCACTCCACCTGATGTCGAGGGTAAATGGGCGAGGTTTAAGACTGTGACTCATGCAGCTGCAATGGCTGCTTTGGGTACGCGGTCCAGACCTCCCCAGAGACCCTGGCTGACAGAGGAGGTGTTCAGGTTAATTGAGAAAAAGCGACAGGCTCACACTCATCGGCTACAGCATCCCACGTCAGAGAATGAGGAGGTTTACCGCAGCCTTCGCTCGGAGGTTCGGAGAGCCGTAAGGCGCTGCAAGGATGGGTGGTGGTCGCGGGTTGCTGAGGAGATGGAGTCTGCCTCAGTGGCCCGCGATCACAAATCACTATTTAACTCCATCAAAAATAACCTGCAGCGCCACACCTATTACCATCATTAGGGGAAAAACGGTGATCCAATCTCCGACCCCAGGAACAAGTTTGCAGATTTGCTGAGCATTTCTGTGAGGTCCTGGGGAGGGGAAATCCCTCAGCCAGGAAAACATCGTGGCACAAAGTGGGGATAACCCTGCTGAGGCTGCGGTGCCTCAATATTGGAAGAAGTCACCCCTGTGAGTGGCTGGCTGAGGTGCCATCTGTTGAGGAAGTACTGAGGGCGATCCGGAGTCTTAGACCAGGAAAGGCACCGGGCAGAGATGATCTCCCAAGCGAAATGCTGAGGGAGGGTAGCGTTTGTGCACAGACTGCCCTACATGACATCATAACAACAGTCTGGACCACTGGACGGTTCCGCAGGATTGTAAGGATGCCCTGGTGGTCCCCTGTGTAAGAAGGGGACCGCACAGACTGTAACAACTACATGGGATCTCACTCCTCAGTGTGCCGGGAAAGGTCCTGGCAAGGATTATTCAACATCGCCTTGCCAGGCACGCTGAGGAGAGGCTTGTAGAGTCCCAATGCGGTTTCAGGAAAGGGCGGTCCTGCACAGATTCCATTTTTTCTGTCCGTCCGCTACAGGAGAGTGTAGGGAATTCCAACAAGACTTACATCTCTGCTTTATTGACCTGGTCAAGGCCTATGATACCATCAGTCGGCCTGGGCTCTGGATTGTTTTCGTGCTTTCGGAGTCCCTGACCCTCTGCTCACGATCATTAAGGACCTTCATAATGGTGAACGGGCACCTTGGGGTGCGACAGGGATGTCCTCTGGCTCCCACATTATTTAACATCTATTTTGAAGCCTTCAATAGCTGTACCGGGGGAATTCCATTTGGTACAGATATAATGGGAGGCTGATCGATGCCCGGGTGCGATCAAGGGATGGCTCCCTAGTGGTCAACCACGTTATGTATGCGATCATTTGGTAATAGCTGCTCATTCAGATGAGGAGTTGGAGACGCTGCTGCTGAGACTAGAGCGTGCCACTAAGAGGTGGGGCCTTACCATCAGCCCACCAAAACTAAGCATCTGCCTGGGTATTTTGTACCATCAGACACTCACCCCACAACTCCAATCGGTGATGGGCAGTTGTGGAAAGAGTTGAGAGTTTCCCATACCTGGCCAGTGTGCTTATGACCGGCTCCAGTTTAACAGCAGAAGTCTCACTCCGAATCAGTCGAGCGGCAATATCTTTCATCGGTTGCGTAACGCTGTGTGGAAGCTACCTGGTCTGTCGCTCCGCACGAAGCTTCAGGTCTTCTCGGCCACAGTCATTCCCTCCCTTCTCTACGCTTGCGAAACGTGGACCCCCTAATGGAGCATCTTCGCCGGTTGGAAACATTTAGGCTGGCCTGCCTACGATCCATCCTGGGTTTAACCAAGCTGGATTGTGTGAGGAGCTCACAAATCCTTGAAAGATCTGGACAAAGTCCCATCGGTGAGCTCTCCGGGAGGCAAGGCTGTGTTGGCTGGGTCATGTAGCCCGCATGCCCAGCCACCGCATGCCTAAACAGCTTTTGTTCGGCCGGATCGAGGGGGCTAAACGGCGCGGCACGGGCTAGAGAAGAGATGGAGTGATGTGGTACAGGAGGACGTGGAGCTGAGTGGACTTGCCGATGACTGGTACCAGCGGTGTCAAGATCGGCCTCTGTGGAGGAGGCTCGTGAAGGACGCTACTGGGCAGTTGGAGGCAGTCCCTCCAACAACAACGGATGGTGAGGAGCGACGCTCACAACAACGAGCGGAGCGCCGGGTGGCTAAAGCACAGCAAGTTGGCACAGTAGGGGCACAGGTGGTGCATCAGCCAGTCATCTCGGTCATCTCGGTCAGTCGACCCGTGGCACCTGGGTCTGCCCGTGACCTCTGCCAGCGGGCGTTCGACACTTCACGTGGCCTCAAGGTGCACATGGCCTGGCACAAGCGTCGTGGGACGTCACCGCCACTTAGTGGCGAATGGCTGTTGTTGTTGTTGTGTGTTGTGTGTACGTGTGTTAGTNGCGTGTTGGTTTGTTCTATATGNGTTGTGTGTGNAGCANGTGTGTGAGGTCACTGTTTNAGGTCCANGTGTGTGTGTGTGTNGGTCCANGGTGTGTGTGNGACATCGTGTCTGTGTATCTGTGTGATGTACTGTGTAGGGTGTGTGTTTNTTGCTGGAGTGTGTATGTGTNTTGTGTTGTGTANTGTGTGTTGCTTGTGGTAGGGTCACGTTGGTGTGTTTGTGTGTTNAGNGGTTGTGTGGTTGGGGAGCGGTGTAGGGAGCGCGCAACGTCAACGGCGNTTCCACACTCACGGCTGACGATGNCTGACTCGGTCTGGGCCTCCNCTAGGGCCATCAGCCTCAAANGAGTACGGTGTGTACATCACTNGGNAGNGCGTCGGGNTGGTTCTACCCTGTGTCGCGTTGCTTCATAGGTGCATTTCGACTCATTCGCATTGCCCCAACAGTCGTCTCATGTCTTGTGTNTGTGTANAAGTTGTCNTGTGCTGTTNATTNCNGTNAGTCTCGATCCGTGTGCTGTGTGTGAGTGTATCGTGGATGTTTATGCGTTGTATGTTGTNGCACTTTGTATATATACTCTGNGTTGTTACTNTCATGTGCNTGTTCTNCTGGATGTGTCTGTTCTGNAGCCGTCGTGCTGTCTGTGCGTAAGTTTGTCTGTGCGTGTGTCTGTCTGTCGTGGTTGCATGTGTCTCGTGCGCTGTNCGTGTGTCTGTCTGTGTTGTGTTCTGGTGTGNGTCTACCTGTACGTGTGTCTGTCTGTGTGTGTCTTNGTACAGTGTGTCTGTCTGTAATGGTGTCNGTCTGTCGTGCGTGTGTCTGTCTNTGCGTGTGTGTCTGGGTCTGTCGNGTGGTCTGTCGTGCGTGTGTCTGTCGTGCNTGTGTCTGTCNGGTGTCTGTCTGNACGTGGTCTGTCTGTACTGTGTCTGTCTGTACTGTGTCTGTCTGTGGTGTGTCTGTCTGTGCGTGGTCTGTCGTGGTGTGTCTGTGTGCGTGGTCTGTGTACGTGGTCTGTCGTGTGTGTGTGTCTGTGGTGTGTGTCGTGNGTGTGTCTGCGTGTGGTCTGTCTGTACTGGTCTGTCTGTACGTGTCTGTCTGTACGTGTTTCTACGTCTGTGCGTGTGTCTGTCTGTGCGTGTGTCTACGTCTGTGGTGTCTGTCTGTGTGGTCTGTCTGTGCGTGGTCTGTCTGTACGTGGTGTCTGTGTACGTGTGTCTGTCTGTGCGTGGTCTGTCTGTGTAGTGGTCTGTCGTGCGTGTGTCTGTCTGTGCGTGGTCTGTGTGCGTGTCTGTACGTGTGTGTGTCTGTCTGTACGTGGTCTATATGTACGTGTGTCTGTCTGTACGTGGTCTGTCTGTGTGTCTGTCGTGTGGTGTGGTCTGTGTGTGTGTCTCTGTGGTGNGTCTTTGTACGTGGTCTGTCGGTGTGGTCTGTCTGTGTGTGGTGTGTCTGTGGTGGTCTGTCTGTGNGTGGTCTGTGTACGTGGTCTGTACTGTGGTGTGTCTGCNTGTACGTGTGTATGTGCTGTGTGTCGTGTGCGTGNGTCTGCGTACGTGTTGTCTGTGCGTGGTGTCTGTACGTGGTTTGTCTGTACGTGTCTGCTGTGTGTGTTTGTCGTGGTGTGTCTGTGTGCGTGGTCTGTGTACGTGGTCTGTCTGTGCGTGTGTCTGTGTGTGTGTCTGTCTGTACGTGGTCTGTCTGTGCGTGGTCTGCCTGTGTGTGTGTCTGTCTGTGCGTGTGTCTGTCTGTACACGTGTCTGCGTGTGCGCGTGTCTGTGCGCGTGTCTCTGCGTACCTGTGTTAGACACAAGGGCGAGTACATCTCTGCTGCTGCCGGCGCGGACGATCGCAGTGTGGACGAGGCGAGCTGGAGGATGGTGGTGATGGTGGTGATGGTGGTGGTGGTGATGGTGGTGGTGATGTGTGGGTGAGATGTAAACTAAACTGTGACATATAACAACACCAAGAAACACACCCAGCAATATTCTTAGACCCACGGAGCGATCTCGCTCTCCCCTCTCCCTCTCTCGTGCTCCCAAATAAATGAATCGGCGCGATGTTTTTGTCTTTAAACACGAAGATGACTCCCGCTCCAGACCCCCCTCCCTCCCTCCCACCTCCTCCTCCCTCGGGGGGAGACTCAGAAGCGAGGCGCTATTCACACCCACACACGCACACACACACCCACACACGCACACACACGCGCGCACACCACACACACACGCACACACACGCACACGCGCACACACACACGCACACACGCGCGCACACCCACACACACACGCACACACACGCACACACCCACACACACGCACACACACGCGCGCGCACACGCACGCACACGCACACGCACACACACACGCACACACACGCACACACACACCCACACACGCACACGCANGCACACACACACGCACACACGCACACACACACGCACACACGCGCGCGCACACGCACACACACACACGCACACACACACACACACGCGCACACACCCACACACACGCACACACACACACACGCGCGCACACGCAACACGCGCACACACCCACAACCCTCCAAATACGTGGAGGAAAAGAGTGGTGGTGGTGGTGGGGAGTGGTGGGGAGTGGTGGTGGTGGGGAGTGGTGGGGAGTGGTGGTGGTGGGGAGTGGTGGTAGTGGTGGTGGGGAGTGGTGGTGGTGGTGGGAGTGGTGGTAGTGGTGGTGAGGAGTGGTGGTGGTGGGGGGAGTGGTGGTGGGGAGTGGTGGTGGTGGGGAGTGGTGGTGGTGGGGGTGGTGGGGAGTGGTGGTGGTGGGGGTGGTGGGGAGTGGTGGTGGTAGTGGTGGTGAGGAGTGGTGGTGGTGGGGGGAGTGGTGGTGGGGAGTGGTGGTGGGGGGTGGTGGGGAGTGGTGGTGGTGGTGGGGAGTGGTGGTGGTGGGGGTGGTGGGAGTGGTGGTGGTGGTGGTGAGGAGTGGTGGTGGTGGGGGAGTGTGGGGGGAGTGGTGGTGTGGGGAGTGGGGAAGTGGTGGTGGTGGTGGGGAGTGGTGGTGGTGGGGAGTGGTGGTGGTGGTGGGGAGTGGTGGTGGGGGAGTTGGTGGTGGGGAGTGGTGGTGGTGGTGAGGAGTGGTGGTGCTGGTGGGGAGTGGTGGTGGTGGGGAGTGGTGGTGGTGGTGGTGGGGAGTGGTGGTGGTGGGGAGTGGTGGTGGGGAGTGGTGGTGGTGGTGGTGGGGAGTGGTGGTGGAGAGTGGTGGTGGTGGGAATTGGTAGTGGTGGTGGTGGTGGGAGTGGTGGTGGTGGGGAGTGGTGGTGGTAGTGGTGATGGGGAGTGGTGGTGGTGGTGGTGGGGAGTGGTGGTGGTGGGGAGTGGTGGTGGGGAGTGGTGGTGGTGGGGAGTGGTGGTGGTGGTGGTGGTGGGAGTGGTGGATTCCTCTCCTCCCACTCTGGACTGTGTAGAGAGCTAAAGAGAGAGAGTCGAAGTCTCTCTTCTCTGGCAGTGGGCACGTGGTGGTGGTGGTGGTCGTGGTGGGAGGGGGCTGTGGGGGCAGGGGGCGGGGCTGGTGGATGAGGGGCGGGGCTGGTGGGGGNTCACACGCGGGATGTGACGGCGGCTCCGAGAGGTTGCCTCCCACCCCGTTGCGTAACACAGACAAAGGTCCCGGGTAGCCTTGGACAGGCTGTTGGGGCAAGTGCTGTTGGTGAGCAGCACCTATGAAGACAAAAGTTGCCCGGATAGCCTTCGACAGGCTGTTGGGGCAAGTGCTGTTGGTGAGTAGCACCTATGAAGACAAAAGTTGCCCGGATAGCCTTCGACAGGCTGTTGGGCAAGTGCTGTTGGTGAGTAGCACCTATGAAGACAAAGGTCACCCAGGTAGCCTTCGACAGGCTGTGGGGCAAGTGCTGTTGGTGAGTATCACCTATGAAGACAAAAGTCACCCGGGTAGCCTTCGACAGGCTGTGGGGGCAAGTGCTGTTGGTCAGCAGGACCTATGAAGACAAAGGTCACCAGGTAGCCTTAGACAGGCTGTGGGGGCAAGTGCTGTTGGTGAGTATCACCTATGAAGACAAAGGTCCCCCGGGTAGCCTTCGACAGGCTGTGGGGGCAAGTGCTGTTGGTGAGTAGCACCTATGAAGACAAAAGTTGCCCGGGTAGCCTTCGACAGGCTGTAGTGGCAAGTGCTGTTGGTGAGTAGCACCTATGAAGGCAAAGGTCACCCGGGTAGCCTTCGACAAGCTGTGGGGGCAAGTGCTGTTGGTGAGTAGCACCTATGAAGACAAAAGTTGCCCGGGTAGCCTTCGACAGGCTGTAGGGCAAGGGAGGGTGGTGGGTGGCCAACACCACGATTCAGAAAATCGTCAGAGAGAGTCACACACACACTGGCAGGCAAGGAGACACTGTAATACAGTACTCTGTGTGTGTGCAGCTAAACCCACTACGCCAGACTTTAACCATTTCGCGACCGAATTATCCGAATTTTCAGTGGGAAAATGATCGATTCCGATCATTGCTGATGCTGTTAATCCATTAATATTGGCGGAGGGCGGCGGGTGGGGTGGGGGTCAATCATTTGGCGAGGCAGGTGGAGTTTGCTTCGGTAATTAAATTAATGTTGTTTAGACTTTAGAATGTTGTTGTTGTTGAACTCGCTAACAGCACTTGCCCCGACAGTCTGTTAGAGGCTACACGGGGGACCTTTGTCTTTGTCTCATTCAGAAGGCGCTGCTGCTGCTACTCGCTAACAGCACTTGCCCCGACAGTCTGTTAGAGGCTACACGGGGCATCTTTGTCTTTCTGTGTGTGTGCGTGGTGTGTGTGTGTCTGTGTGTTTCTGCGTGGTGTGAATGCCTATGAATGAGACACAGACAAAGATCCCCCGTGTAGCCTCTAACAGACTGTAGGGGCAAGTGCTGTTAGCGAGCACCTATGAAGGCCGGCACGGCACACGAGGGNTGGGTGGCCAGCGACACGCCCGGCCGCCTTTGTCTCACCAGTGGCGACGTTCACTACACATCGCACCAGGTACTCATTTGAGGCTGAGTCGACCTAGGGGAAGGCCCAGGACAGGTTCAGATAATCTGTAATTGGTGTTGGCCGTGAGCGGGAATCGAACTCGGGTCGCCGGGTTCGTAGCGCAGCGTAGCGCTAACCACTACACTACCGCTCCCCCCATACACGTACACGCACACGTACACACACACACACACGTACACACACACGTACACACATAGACACGTACATACACACACGTACACACACACGCGTATACACACACGTATACACACACGTACACACACACGTGCACACACATACAGACGTACACACACACAGACGTACACACACACGTACACATACACACACATACACACAGACACACACAGACACACACACACGTACACATACATACACACACGTACATACACACACAGACGTACACACACACATACACACACACGTACACACACACACGTACAGACACACAGACACACACACGTACAGACACACACACGTACACACACATACACACACATAGACACACACACATGCACACACACACGTACACACACGTACACACACACACGTACATACACACACGTACACACACACACGTACACACACACACACGTACACACACAGACACGCACACGTACAGACACACACACGTACACACACGTACACACGACATCCGCACGGCCGTTATGTAAGGAGGTGTGGCTGGTGTCTGGATATCCGTGCAAGGAGGCCACGTGCCACCCACGAGAAGAACGCGGGTCGCCAAGTGGCATTCGATCTCCCTGCGCGCAGATTTCTCCTTAACATTCCTAAATTCACAACCCCCCCCCCGTCATCCCCCCCCNACCATCCCCACCACCATCCCCCCACCATCCCCCCACCATTCCCCCACCATCCCCCCCCCCNACTCAACCCACTCGCCCCCCCCCATCTCCCTCGTCCTCTGTCCAACCCAGGGGTGGTGAGTCGATCATTTGGCGAGTGGGGTAGAGACTTGGGCGCCAAGATGGGGGGTAAAAGGGGCTACCTTGGTCTACTCTTCCACGCTGGCCGGACGGACGTGCTGGGGGGGAAGACGGTTAAGGGTACGGGGAATCGTTCACCTTGCGAACGAGTTTGGTTCCAGGAGGTGTCTGTTCGTAAGTCGAGGTTCGTAAGTCCCGACTTTACTCGCTGGCGATTACAAACGCCGTTGTACGGCGTGTACACTATACACGGAAATGGCTTTACAAATTGGTTATAATCTCCTGTAGATGTAGATGCCACTGGTTCTTCACGTTCTGCAGATGTAGATGCCACTGGTTCTTCACGTTCTGTAGATGTAGATGCCACTGGTGCTTCACGTTCTGCAGATGTAGATGCCACTGGGTCTTCACGTTCTACAGATGTAGATGCCGCTGGTTCTTCACGTTCTGCAGATGTAGATGCAACTGGGTCTTCACGTTCTACAGATGTAGATGTCACTGGTGCTTCACGTTCTGCAGATGTAGATGCCACTGGTTCTTCACGTTCTGCAGATGTAGATGCCGCTGGTTCTTCACGTTCTGCAGATGTAGATGCCACTGGTTCTCACGTTCTGTAGATGTAGATGCCACTGGTTCTTCACGTTCTGTAGATGTATATGCCACTGGTTCTTCACGTTCTGCAGATGTAGATGCCGCTGGTTTTTCACGTTCTGCAGATGTAGATGCCACTGGTGCTTCACGTTCTGCAGATGTATATGCCACTGGTGCTTCACGTTCTGCAGATGTAGATGCCACTGGTTCTTCACGTTCTGTAGATGTAGATGCCACTGGTTCTTCACGTTCTGCAGATGTAGATGCCACTGGTTCTTCACGTTCTGCAGATGTAGATGCCGCTGGTTCTTCACGTTCTGCAGATGTAGATGCCGCTGGTTCTTCACGTTCTGCAGATGTAGATGCCACTGGTGCTTCACGTTCTGCAGATGTAGATGCCACTGGTTCTTCACGTTCTGCAGATGTAGATGCCACTGGTTCTTCACGTTCTGCAGATGTAGATGCCGCTGGTTCTTCACGTTCTGCAGATGTAGATGCCACTGGTGCTTCACGTTCTGCAGATGTATATGCCACTGGTGCTTCACGTTCTGCAGATGTAGATGCCACTGGTTCTTCACGTTCTGTAGATGTAGATGCCACTGGTTCTTCACGTTCTGCAGATGTAGATGCCACTGGTTCTTCACGTTCTGCAGATGTAGATGCCGCTGGTTCTTCACGTTCTGCAGATGTAGATGCCACTGGTGCTTCACGTTCTGCAGATGTAGATGCCACTGGTTCTTCACGTTCTGTAGATGTAGATGCCGCTGGTTCTTCACGTTCTGCAGATGTAGATGCCACTGGTTTTTCACGTTTGCAGATGTAGATGCCACTGGTTCTTCACGTTCTGCAGATGTAGATGCCACTGGTTCTTCACGTTCTGCAGATGTAGATGCCACTGGTGCTTCACGTTCTGCAGATGTAAATGCCACTGGTGCTTCACGTTCTGCAGATGTAGATGCCACTGGTTCTTCACGTTCTGCAGATGTAGATGCCACTGTTCTTCACGTTCTGCAGATGTAGATACCACTGGTGCTTCACGTTCTGCAGATGTAGATGCCACTGGTTCTTCACGTTCTGCAGATGTAGATGCCGCTGGTTCTTCACGTTCTGCAGATGTAGATGCCACTGGTGCTTCACGTTCTGCAGATGTAGATGCCACTGGTTCTTCACGTTCTGTAGATGTAGATGCCGCTGGTTCTTCACGTTCTGCAGATGTAGATGCCACTGGTTTTTCACGTTTGCAGATGTAGATGCCACTGGTTCTTCACGTTCTGCAGATGTAGATGCCACTGGTTCTTCACGTTCTGCAGATGTAGATGCCACTGGTGCTTCACGTTCTGCAGATGTAGATGCCACTGGTGCTTCACGTTCTGCAGATGTAGATGCCACTGGTTCTTCACGTTCTGCAGATGTAGATGCCACTGGTTCTTCACGTTCTGCAGATGTAGATACCACTGGTGCTTCACGTTCTGCAGATGTAGATGCCACTGGTTCTTCACGTTCTGCAGATGTAGATGCCATGGTTCTTCACGTTCTGCAGATGTAAATGCCACTGGTTCTTCACGTTCTGCAGATGTAGATGCCACTGGTTCTTCACGTTCTGCAGATGTAGATACCACTGGTTCTTCACGTTCTGCAGATGTAGATGCCACTGAGTCGTCACGTTCTGCAGATGTAGATGCCACTGAGTCGTCACGTTCTGTAGATGTAGATGCCACAGGTTCTTCACGTTCTGCAGATGTAGATGCCACTGGTTCTTCACGTTCTGCAGATGTAGATGCCACTGGTTCTTCACGTTCTGTAGATGTAGATGCCACTGGTTCTTCACGTTCTGCAGATGTAGATGCCACTGATTCTTCACGTTCTGCAGATATAGATGCCACTGGTTCTTCACGTTCTGCTGATGTAGATGCCACTGGTTCTTCATGTTCTGCAGATGTAGATGCCGCTGGTTCTTCACGTACTGCAGATGTAGATGCCACTGGCTCTTCACGTTCTGCAGATGTAGATGTCACTGGTTCTTCACGTTCTGCAGATGTAGATGCCACTGTTCACGTTCTGTAGACGTAGATGCCACTGGTTCTTCACGTTCTGCAGATGTAGATGCCACTGGTTCTTCACGTTCTGCAGATGTAGATGCCACTGGTTCTTCACGTTCTGTAGATGTAGATGCCACTGGTTCTTCACGTTCTGCAGATGTAGATGCCGCTGGTTCTTCACGTTCTGCAGATGTAGATGCCACTGGTTCTTCACGTTTTGCAGATGTAGATGCCACTGGTGCTTCATGTTCTGCAGATGTAGATGCCACTGGTTCTTCACGTTCTGCAGATGTAGATGCCGCTGGTTCTTCACGTTCTGCAGATGTAGATGCCGCTGGTTCTTCACGTTCTGCAGATGTAGATGCCACTGGTTCTTCACGTTCTGCAGATGTAGATGCCACTGGTTCTTCACGTTCTGCTGATGTAGATGCCACTGGTTCTTCATGTTCTGCAGATGTAGATGCCGCTGGTTCTTCACGTTCTGCAGATGTAGATGCCACTGGTTCTTCACGTTTTGCAGATGTAGATGCCACTGGTGCTTCATGTTCTGCAGATGTAGATGCCACTGGTTCTTCACGTTCTGCAGATGTAGATGCCGCTGGTTCTTCACGTTCTGCAGATGTAGATGCCGCTGGTTCTTCACGTTCTGCAGATGTAGATGCCACTGGTGCTTCACGTTCTGCAGATGTAGATGCCACTGGTTCTTCACGTTCTGTAGATGTAGATGCCGCTGGTTCTTCACGTTCTGCAGATGTAGATGCCACTGGTTTTCACGTTTGCAGATGTAGATGCCACTGGTTCTTCACGTTCTGCAGATGTAGATGCCACTGGTTCTTCACGTTCTGCAGATGTAGATGCCACTGGTGCTTCACGTTCTGCAGATGTAGATGCCACTGGTGCTTCACGTTCTGCAGATGTAGATGCCACTGGTTCTTCACGTTCTGCAGATGTAGATGCCACTGGTTCTTCACGTTCTGCAGATGTAGATACCACTGGTGCTTCACGTTCTGCAGATGTAGATGCCACTGGTTCTTCACGTTCTGCAGATGTAGATGCCACTGGTTCTTCACGTTCTGCAGATGTAAATGCCACTGGTTCTTCACGTTCTGCAAATGTAGATGCCACTGGTTCTTCACGTTCTGCAGATGTAGATACCACTGGTTCTTCACGTTCTGCAGATGTAGATGCCACTGAGTCGTCAGGTTCTGCAGATGTAGATGCCACTGAGTCGTCACGTTCTGTAGATGTAGATGCCACAGGTTCTTCACGTTCTGCAGATGTAGATGCCACTGGTTCTTCACGTTCTGCAGATGTAGATGCCACTGGTCTTCACGTTCTGTAGATGTAGATGCCACTGGTTCTTCACGTTCTGCAGATGTAGATGCCACTGGTTCTTCACGTTCTGCAGATATAGATGCCACTGGTTCTTCACGTTCTGCTGATGTAGATGCCACTGGTTCTTCATGTTCTGCAGATGTAGATGCCGCTGGTTCTTCACGTTCTGCAGATGTAGATGCCACTGGCTCTTCACGTTCTGCAGATGTAGATGTCACTGGTTCTTCACGTTCTGCAGATGTAGATGCCACTGTTCACGTTCTGTAGACGTAGATGCCACTGGTTCTTCACGTTCTGCAGATGTAGATGCCACTGGTTCTTCACGTTCTGCAGATGTAGATGCCACTGGTTCTTCACGTTCTGTAGATGTAGATGCCACTGGTTCTTCACGTTCTGCAGATGTAGATGCCGCTGGTTCTTCACGTTCTGCAGATGTAGATGCCACTGGTTCTTCACGTTTTGCAGATGTAGATGCCACTGGTGCTTCATGTTCTGCAGATGTAGATGCCACTGGTTCTTCACGTTCTGCAGATGTAGATGCCGCTGGTTCTTCACGTTCTGCTGATGTAGATGCCACTGGTTCTTCACGTTCTGCAGATGTAGATGCCACTGGTTCTTCACGTTCTGCTGATGTAGATGCCACTGGTTCTTCACGTTCTGCAGATGTAGATGCCGCTGGTTCTTCACGTTCTGCAGATGTAGATGCCACTGGTTCTTCACGTTCTGCAGATGTAGATGCCACTGGTTCTTCACGTTCTGCTGATGTAGATGCCACTGGTTCTTCATGTTCTGCAGATGTAGATGCCGCTGGTTCTTCACGTTCTGCAGATGTAGATGCCACTGGCTCTTCACGTTCTGCAGATGTAGATGCCACTGGTTCTTCACGTTCTGCAGATGTAGATGCCACTGGTTCTTCACGTTCTGTAGATGTAGATGCCACTGGTTCTTCACGTTCTGCAGATGTAGATGCCACTGGTTCTTCACGTTCTGCAGATGTAGATGCCACTGGTTCTTCACGTTCTGCAGATGTAGATGCCACTGGTTCTTCACGGACCAGGTTTGTTCATATCTCTGAAAGTTCGTGAGTAGATTGGAGAGTCCCTGTCGTTACCCCTCCCGGGGTGAGAAATTCGACCCCAACCGATTGAACTGCCGTGCGCACGCCCCGGGTAGATCGATAAACGCGACGGGGGTCCCAATGTATGCTCGTCATCACAAAGACAAAGATCCCCCGTGTAGCCTCTAACAGACTGTAGGGGCAAGTGCTGTTAGCGAGTAGCAGCAGCGCCTATGAAGGAGACAAAGATCCCCCGTGTAGCCTCTAACAGACTGTCGGGGCAAGTGCTGTTAGCGAGTAGCAGCAGCGCCTATGAAGGAGACAAAGATCCCCCGTGTAGCCTCTAACAGATTGTAGGGGCAAGTGCTGTTAGCGAGTAGCAGCAGCGCCTATGAAGGAGACAAAGATCCCCGTGTAGCCTCTAACAGACTGTCGGGGCAAGTGCTGTTAGCGAGTAGCAGCAGCGCCTATGAAGGAGACAAAGATCCCCGTGTAGCCTCTAACAGATTGTAGGGGCAAGTGCTGTTAGCGAGCACCTATGAAGGCCGGCGCTGTGGCACACGAGGGGTGGGTGGCCAGCACCACGCCCGGCCGCCTTTGTCTCCCCCCAGTGGCGATGTTTACTACACACACCGCTACACCAGGCACTCGTTTGAGGCTGAGTCGACCCGCGACCGCTCCGCGCACGCGATTAATCGTCGCGATGAAATTAACCAAGCCGTGTGCCGTTTAAAGAGAAGGTTCGTTGCCCGAAACGTCGTTTTCGCGTCCTTTCGTCCGTTGTTGAGTTCACGGTCTCTGGCTGTCGGCTGACGATGCTGCTACTCGTCGTCTGTCGTTGTTGTTGTTGTTGTATCATACTGGTATGAACATCCTGGTTACACCAGCCCACAGGGGATTATTGTGTCCGTCCGTCCGTCGTGCATCCAAAAATGGGAGGGGTGGGGCTGGGTGGAGAGGGAAGGTGGCGAGGGGTTGGGTGGGGAGGGTAGGGAGGGGCTGGGTGGGGAGGATGGGGCTGGGTGGGGAGGGTGGGGGGTGGGAGGTGTGGGGCTGAGTGGGGAGGGGCTGGTCACCCCGTGGTGCCCTTATAAAACTCAACGTTTAACCTACTCACGCCGGCTTGTGCCCGCCCTCACAGTCGGGCATATTTGCGGAATACACCACGCCGCCGTTGACCCTGCAGGCCATTGACCGAGCAACCCAACAACGTTCCTACCAGCTCCCTCCGCAGGAATGTGTTACCAGCGAAACGTCACGGCACCTCGGATTGTCAACGCTGTGGGTTAGGGTTTGAATCTGCAGCACAACAACCGGTGCAGTGGCGAACTCGACTTGAATTGGGCCACGTTTTGTGCGCGTGACAAACCCCTCCCACCCACCTCTCCTCCGCTAATCGGCTGTGCCCGGGTGGTGGCGGGTTTTGACGACACACACGTTCACAATCACGCGATCTCCACCCCACGAACACACAACCACTCGTGTGGATTCATGATCTCTCTCTCTCTCCCAACCCGTCCCCTTCCCCGTCCACTTTGTTTTCACTCCGAACGCGGTGATCGGAGCGCTCCCTTGCGGGGACGTGGGGTCACTGCCGCTAACTCTGACGAGGGGGCCATCCCTGTGGCGCGTACACGTGGAGGGGTGGGGGGTGGAGGTTAACCCAAATGGGGGGCTCTACTGACAATGTGCGTACGCATAGGAAACGAAGGGGGGGGCGGGTGGTGAAGCCTCGATAATAATTTGTCTACATGGGCCTTCGAATGAGTTAGATTGTCGGGCGGTGGACTATCTGTTTGCTTAAACACGTTAATATTACTAATCCTTGGGTTTTTCGGTAAAGTCACGTAGATAAAACAATAAAATAAGAAAAACTTTTTTCTCATTTTGTTCTATCTACGTCATAGAACAATGAAATGAAAAATAATATTTTATTTGTATTATTTGTATTGTATTGTTATATCACGTAGTAGAACAATGAATGAAAAATAATGTTTTATTTTTATTATTTTTATGTATTGTTCTAACTACGTCATAGAACAATGAAATGAAAAATAATGTTTATTTTTATTATTTGTATTGTATTGTTATATCACGTAGATAAAACAATAAAACTATTACTTTTTCTTTTATTTAATTGTTCTATCTACATGACTTCACCGAAAGACCCAAAGAATGTGAATTCCTGCGGTCACGAAAGCTTCAAGTCACGTCAATGTTCTTAGCTCTTAATCATTTCTGCGTGGATTAAATATCGACCGTTCTATAGGATTCGGTGTGGGGGGGGGTGATGGGGGGTGTAACAACTCCGAGTGCGTACAGGTTGGGGTCAGGTCTTCACAGATTTTGTTTGCGAACCGACTCAATGGAAGGCCACCGACCACTGATCTGCTGCTATGAAGAAGCTCGTGGTTTTTTTCTTTGCAGACGCGACCCCGAGCTGTCCCAAGTGAATGATCGCTGCTCAACGAGGTGGTGGCATCACCACCACCATCATCACCACCACCATCACCACCATCATCATCAGCGGCAGCAGCAGCTCGTGGACATTCTACAGCTGCAGCCAAATCAACTCTCCGGGTGCGCGTGGGTTGACGTGGAATCTCAACGTGGAGGGGCAGAAGCGGAGGGGAAATCCCGGAGAAAAAAAATCCACGCGACCACGGCGAGAGAGACACGCGGGGAACTCCAAATATACAACAGCAGCAGGCGTCGTCAGGAGGTCAGGATAGAACCCACGACCTCCTGTACACCAGGCGAGGTAGTTAACATCTCATAGCCACCGTGATGATGATGATGATAGAGAGAGACACGCAAACTCCAAATACACAGCAGGCGTCAGGTCAGGATCGAACCACGACCTCCTGTATACCAGGCGAGGTAGTTAACATCTCCTAGCCACCGTGATGATGATAAGAGAGACACGCAAACTCCAAATATACAGCAGCAGGCGTCGTCAAGGGGTCGGAGTGGAACCCACGACCTCCTGTATACCAGGCGAGGTAGTTAACATCTCCTAGCCACCGTGATGATGATGATGATGAGAGAGACACGCAAACTCCAAATATACAGCAGGCGTCGTCGGGGTCGGGATCGAACCCACGACCTTCTGTACACCAGGCGAGGTAGTTAACATCTCCTAGCCACCGTGATGATGATGATGATGAGAGAGACACGCAAACTCCAAATATACAGCAGGCGTCGTCGGGGTCGGGATCGAACCCACGACCTTCTGTACACCAGGCGAGGTAGTTAACATCTCCTAGCCACCGTGATGATGATGATGATGAGAGAGACACGCAAACTCCAAATATACAGCAGGCGTCGTCGGGGTCGGGATCGAACCCACGACCTTCTGTACACCAGGCGAGGTAGTTAACATCTCCTAGCCACCGCGGACCCAGTGCCGATGCTGCTGCTGGGTCCATGACAACAACGACAACAACAACGACAACAACAACAACGACTACGATGCCTGTGGCTTTCAGAGAAGGGGGAGCGGTGGCGCAGCGATTCGCGATTAGCGCGCCTTGAACCTGGGGCGACCCGAGTTCGACTCCCGTTCACGTCCTCAGCCGACAGGCCCAGTGACAGCGATAATGATTCTCTGAGCCAATCGCCTGGGCCTCCTCCCCCCCCTCGCTCGCTCGGTGCGTAGAACGCATCACAAACTACGGGGGGGGGGCGAGGAGACAAAGGCGGCGGGCGTGGTGTTGGCCACAGTGCCGGCCTTCTTAGGCGCTCGTGAAGGGCCACTTTGCCCCAACAGTCTGCTGGAGGCTACGCGGGGGGAGGGGGTGGGTGGTTGTCTTTGTAGGTGATCGATAGAGAGATATATACACATGAGAGGCGACGATTCGGGCAACAGCCCTACTTCATGGCACGCGCAGGCATCGTCGAGTGCAGGTATGAGCGCTCACGTCATCGCTCTGGGAAGGATTGACGCACGGGAAACTTAGTTTCGTGCGTGTTTGAAAAAAGGAGGAATTGTGTTTTTTTAAAGCGAGGACGACACTGCTACCCGGCCGCCTTTGTCTCTCCCCAGTGATCCGTGTGCGGGAATCGAACTCGGGACACCGCCCTAACCGCAGCGCCACCGCTCCAACGACAAAGATGCCCCCCCCCAATACCCCGTGTAGCCTCTAACAGACTGTTGGGACAAGTGCTGTTAGCGGGCAGCAGCAGCGTCTATGAAGGAGACAAAGACAAAGGTCCCCCGTGTAGCCTCTCACAGACTGATGGGGCAAGTGCTGTTAGCGAGTAGCAGCAGCAGCGCCTATGAAAGAGACAAAGACAAAGGTCCCCCGTGTAGCCTCTCACAGACTGTAGGGGCAAGTGCTGTTAGCGAGTAGCTGCAGCGCCTATGAAGGAGACAAAGACAAAGATCCCCCGTGTAGCCTCTAGCAGACTGTCGGGGCAAGTGCTGTTATCGATTAGCAGCAGCACTTATGCAGGAGACAAAGACAAAGATCCCCCATGTAGCTTCTAACAGACTTGGGCAAGTGCTGTTAGCGAGTAGCAGCAGCGCCTATGAAGGAGACAAAGACAAAGATCCCCGTGTAGCCTCTAACAGACTGTCGGGGCAAGTGCTGTTAGCGAGTAGCAGCAGCAGCGCCTATGAAGGAAACAAAATACAAAGATCCCCCGTGTAGCCTCTCACAGACTGTTGGGGCAAGTGCTGTTAGCGAGTAGCAGCAGCAGCAGCGCCTATGAAGGAAACAAAATACAAAGATCCCCCGTGTAGCCTCTCACAGACTGTTGGGGCAAGTGCTGTTAGCGAGTAGCAGCAGCAGCGCCTATGAAGGAAACAAAATACAAAGATCCCCCGTGTAGCCTCTCACAGACTGTTGGGGCAAGTGCTGTTAGCGAGCACCTATGAAGACCGGGAGAGTGGCAGAACGAGGGGGGGGGGTGGCCAGCACCACGCCCGGCCGCCTTTGTCTCCCCAAGTGGCGATGTTTTACGACACCACACCGCACTAGTTTAGTCACTTGAGGCTGAGTCGACCTAGGGGAACAGGATGATGGCCCAGGAGGAGATACGGCGGCGAGAGGTGGGGGTCGTGGTGTCGAACTTGGGTCCGTCAGGTTCGGAGCGGTGCGCTCACCATTGCTCCCACCCCTGCCGCCTTAGCCAGCCCCTCCCCCACACAGACACACAGCGACGGTAACATCACCATCATCATCACCATCATCATCACCATCATCACCACCATCATCATCACCATCATCATCACCATCATCACCATCATCATCACCATCATCATCACCATCCATCATCATCACCATCATCATCATCACCATTATCATCACCATCATCACCACCATCACCATCATAATCATCATCATCATCATCACCATCATCACCATCTTCATCATCATCATCATCACCATCATCATCACCATCATCACTACCATCACCATCATCATCATAATCATCATCATCATCACCATCATCACCATCTTCATCATCATCACCATCATCATCACCATCATCATCATCATCATTACCACCATCACCNTCATCACCATCACCACCATCATCATCATCACCACCATCATCATCACCATCATCACCATCATCATCATCATCATCACCATTATCACCATCATCACCATCATCATCACCATCATCATCACCATCATCATCACCACCACCATCATCATCACCATCATCATCATCACCATCACCACCATCTTCATCACCATCACCACCATAATCATCATCACCATCATCATCACCATCATCATCACCACCATCATCATCATTACCATCATCATCACCACCATCATCATCATCATCAACATCATCACCATCATCATCACCATCATCATCATCACCATTATCACCATCATCACCATCATCATCACCATCATCATCACCATCATCATCACCACCACCATCATCATCACCATCATCATCATCACCATCACCACCATCTTCATCACCATCACCACCATAATCATCATCACCATCATCATCACCATCATCATCACCATCATCATTAACCATCATCATCACCATCATCATCATCATCATCACCATCATCATCACCATCATCATATCATCATCACCACCATCATCATCATTACCATCATCATCACCATCACACCATCATCATCAACATCACCATCAACATCACCATCACCACCATCATCACCACCACCATCATCACCATCATCATCATCATTACAACAACCACGACCTCGTCAGCTGATGATGATGGTGGTGATGATGATGGTGGTGGTGATGATGATGATGGTGGTGATGATGATGGTAGTGGTTATGATGATGGTGATGGTGGTGATGATGATGGTGGTGATGATGATGGCGATGATGACGGTGGTGATGACGGTGGTGACGATGATGATGCTGCCGATGCACGTACCATTTGACTGTCGACAAGTCCAATCAGGGCTCCACATGTAAGGCCCTCCCCTCTAATTCAATACAGCTCCTCCGCTACGGCTGTAGCAATGCATAGCAACACACACACACACTGCAGTCTTGCACGTACACTCACTGCACACACACACACACTGCAGTCTTGCACGTACACTCACTGCACACACACACTGCAAGTCTTGCACGTACACTCACTGCACACACACACACATACCCGCAGTGTGCAAGCTGTCGATAACTATCTTTTGATCTCTGCACAGACGCACACACAGACGCACACACACACACACGCGCGCGCGCCTCGCAGAGCTGTTCATTGATTGACACAGAGGTACATAGCGTCCATCATAGCCTGCTACCCACCACACACACTCACACACTCACCACCCCTACCCCACTCGCTGCATGGGCGAGCGAGCTGTCGATGTGGCAGTCCTACTCCCATCAGCGCATTGACAACGGCTGAGAAGGCACGTGTTACAGGCCGCGATGGACTGTCAGGGCGAGTGCTGTTAGCGAGTAGCACATATTGCTAAGATCGGAACCGGCACACGATGGGGGAGGGGGTTGTGTGGGGGGGGGGTGGACAGCTCCACGCCCGGCCGCCTTTGTCTCCCCCGGTACTGATGTTTAGAGCACAAAGGCAAAGATCCCCCGTATAGTCTTGACAGGTTGTCGGGGCAAGTGCTGTTAGCGAGTAGCACCTATGAAGGCCGGCACGGCACACGAGGGGGTGCTGGGTGGACAGCTCCACGCCCGGCCGCCTTTGTCTCCCCCGGTACTAATGTTCACAGCTCCCCCAGCATACAAACCCTCATCCCTCCTCTCGATATGCAGCAGATACAGATTCCACCTGTAGCCGAGCAAGGCTGTGGGTGGCAACTTCTGTTAGCGAGCACCGATTAGGGTCAGCACGACCGCTTGATAATGAGTTGTGGTCAGAGCCACCTTGGACTTAACTACGGCTATACAGACTCATCGGGTGGGTAGGCGATGTTAACTACCTCGCCTGGTGTACAGGAGGTCGTGGGTTCGATCCCGATCCTGACGATGCCTGCTGTATATTTGGAGTCTGCGTCTCTCTCTCTCTCATCATCACGGTGGCTAGGAGATGTTGACGACCTCGCCTGGTGGACAGGAGGTCGTGGGTTCGATCCTTGCTGTATATGTGGAGTTTGCGTGTCTCTCTCTCTCTCATCATCATCGCGGTGGCTAGGAGATGTTGACGACCTCGCCTGGTGGACAGGAGGTCGTGGGTTCGATCCTTGCTGTATATGTGGAGTTTGCGTGTCTCTCTCTCTCTCATCATCATCGCGGTGGCTAGGAGATGTTGACTACCTCGCCTGGTGTACAGGAGGTCGTGGGTTCGATCCCTGCTGTATATGTGGAGTTTGCGTGTCTCTCTCATCATCATCGTGGTGGCTAGGAGATGTTGACTACCTCGCCTGGTGTGCAGGAGGTCGTGGGTTCGATCCTTGCTGTATATGTGGAGTTTGCGTGTCTCTCTCTCTCATCATCATCGCGGTGGCTAGGAGATGTTAACTACCTCGCCTGGTATACAGGAGGTCGTGGGTTTGATCCCGACCCTGACGACGCCAGCTGCTGTATATTTGGAGTTGGCGTGTCTCTCTCTCTCCTCGTGGCGATCGCGTTGGGTTTTCTCCGGGTTCTCCTGTCTTTCCCCTCCACATTGAGAATCAACGTGTCGCATTTAGAGTTTTTGCTGCTGCTACTATAAATGTCCACGTGATGATGATGATGGTAAGCCAGACTTGGTTGAGCTATCATTTGCGGCAGTCAGTTCGCTTCTGAGAAAGAGCTGCACATCTTGAGTTGATCGCCCCTTCTTAGCTGTTCAAATTCAAAGCGTCGTTTTTGTTAAATAGTTGTCAGTGAGCACCGTCTCGTCGTCTTCAGCGACGTGGGCACATCGCCACCTCGTGGAAACAACTGAAACCTACACTCAACCATCAGCCACCACACGCACGCACGGTGTGAGCGAACGGGTGGGTGAGTGGGTGGGTGGCTGAGCGAGTGGCTGGATGAGTGGGTGAGTTGATGAGTGAGTGAGCGGATGAGTGAGTGGGTGGGTGAGTGAGTGGGTGGGTGGATGAGTGAGTGAGTGGGCGAGTGAGTGGGTGGGTGAGTGAATGAGTGGGTGGGTGAGTGGGTGGGTGGGTGAGAGTGAGTGGGTGAGTNAGTGGGTGAGTGAGTGAGTGAGTGGGGGTGAGTGAGTGAGTGAGTGAGTGGGTGGGTAGGTGGGTGGGTGAGTGGGTGGGTGAGTGGGTGGGTGGGTGGGTGAGTGGGTGGGTGAATGAGTGGGTGGGTGAGTGAGTGAGTGGGTGGGTGGGTGGGTGAGTGAGTGAGTGGGTAGGTGGGTGAGTGGGTGGGTGAGTGAGTGGGTCGGTGGGTCGGTGGATGAGTGAGTGAGTGGGTGGGCGTGTGGGTGAGTAGGTAGGTGGATGAGTGAGTGGATGGGTGGGTGGATGAGTGAGTGGGTGGGTGGGTGGATGAGTGAATGGATGGGTGAGTGGGTGGATGAGTGAGTGGGTGGGTGGATGAGTGAGTGGGTGGGTGGGTGGAGAGTGAGTGGTTGAGTGGATGAGTGAGTGAGTGGGTGGATGAGTGAGTGAGTGATGGGTGGATGAGTGAGTGGGTGGCTGGGTGAGTGGGTGGGTGGTTGGCTGGGTGAGTGGTATTGGTGGTGGTGATGGTGGTAGTGATGATGATGGTGGTGATGATGATGATAGGGAAGATGATGGTGGTGGTGGTGAAAATGGTGGTAGTGATGATGATGGTGGTGATGATGATAATCGTGGTGGTGATAATGGCAGTGATAATGACCGTGATGATGATGACGGTGATGATGGTGGTGGTGATGATGGTGATTATAGGGTTTTGGCGATGATGACGGTGGTGATGGTGATGGTGATGATGACGGTTGTGGCGATGATGATGATGGTGATGATGATGGTGATTATACGGTGGTGGCGATGATGATGATGGTGATGATGACGGTGGTGATGATGATGGTGATGATGACGGTGGTGGCGATGATGATGATGGTGGCACGGTGTGGGACGGTACGTTGCGTTTGGCGAGTAGAGGTCACGCAAAGGTCAAGCGACGCTCGAAGTCACAGCTACAATCACTCACTTTACGCACACAAATCACCATCATCATCACCGCCATCATCATCACCACCATCATCCCCACCACCATCATCATTATTATTATTTTCTTCCGTTCTAGCACGGCCGTTAGAGAAGTGAAGCTCGATTGACATCACAACTTAATTAAGGGCTAAATCCAATCGGCCCTTGGAACAAAATTAACGGCTGTGTCCGCCCGTCCCCCACAGCCCCTCCCTCCCCCACAACCCCTCCCCTCCCCCACAACCCCTCCCCTCTGGCCCCACAGCTCCTCATCTCCCCAGACAGCCCCTCCCTCCGCCCCTCCTCCCCAGCCCCTCCCCTACAACCCCCTCCCCACAAGCCCCCCCCCCAATAGTGTATAGTGTAGTGTATTGTGTAGTGTATAGTGTAGTGTGTTGTGTAGTGTATAGTGTAGTGTGTTGTGTAGTGTATGTGTATAGTGTAGTGTATAGTAGTGTATAGTGTAGTGCATAGTGTAGTGTATAGTGTAGTGTATAGTGTAGTGTATAGTCTAGTGTATTGTGTAGTGTATAGTGTAGTGTGTTGTGTAGTGTATAGTGTAGTGTATTGTGTAGTGTATAGTGTAGTGTGTTGTGTAGTGTATAGTGTAGTGTATAGTGTAGTGTATAGTAGTGTATAGTGTAGTGTATAGTAGTGTATAGTGTAGTGCATAGTGTAGTGTATAGTGTAGTGTATAGTGTAGTGTATAGTGTAGTGCATAGTGTAGTGCATAGTGTAGTGTATAGTGTAGTGTATAGTCTAGTGTATAGTAGTGTATAGTGNAGTGTATAGTAGTGTATAGTGTAGTGCATAGTGTAGTGTATAGTGTAGTGTATAGTGTAGTGTATAGTAGTGTATAGTAGTGTATAGTGTAGTGCATAGTGTAGTGTATAGTGTAGTGTATAGTGTAGTGTATAGTCTAGTGTATAGTAGTGTATAGTGTAGTGTATAGTAGTGTATGTGTAGTGCATAGTGTAGTGTATAGTGTAGTGTATAGTGTAGTGTATGTGTAGTGTATAGTAGTGTAAGTGTAGTGTATAGTAGTGTATAGTGTAGTGCATAGTGTAGTGTATAGTGTAGTGTATAGTGTAGTGTATAGTCTAGTGTATAGTAGTGTATAGTGTAGTGTATAGTAGTGTATAGTGTAGTGCATAGTGTAGTGTATAGTGTAGTGTATAGTGTAGTGTATAGTCTAGTGTATAGTAGTGTATAGTGTAGTGTATAGTAGTGTATAGTGTAGTGCATAGTGTAGTGTATAGTGTAGTGTATAGTGTAGTGTATAGTAGTGTATAGTGTAGTGTATAGTAGTGTATATGTAGTGCATAGTTTAGTGTATAGTGTAGTGTATAGTGTAGTGTATAGTAGTGTATATTAGTGTTGTAGTGTATAGTGTAGTAGTGTATAGTGTAGTGTATAGTAGTGTATAGTGTAGTGTATAGTGTAGTGTATAG
This sequence comes from Lethenteron camtschaticum, assembly GCA_018977245.1. Classification (NCBI taxonomy): domain Eukaryota; kingdom Metazoa; phylum Chordata; class Hyperoartia; order Petromyzontiformes; family Petromyzontidae; genus Lethenteron; species Lethenteron camtschaticum. The sequence continues at coordinate 11,622,772 of MU249573.1, read as the reverse complement.
TAGTGTATAGTGTAGTGTATAGTGTAGTGTATAGTAGTGTATAGTGTAGTGTATAGTAGTGTATAGTGTAGTGCATAGTGTAGTGTATAGTGTAGTGTATAGTGTAGTGTATAGTGTAGTGTATAGTCTAGTGTATTGTGTAGTGTATAGTGTAGTGTGTTGTGTAGTGTATAGTGTAGTGTATTGTGTAGTGTATAGTGTAGTGTGTTGTGTAGTGTATAGTGTAGTGTATAGTGTAGTGTATAGTAGTGTATAGTGTAGTGTAGTAGTGTATAGTGTAGTGCATAGTGTAGTGTATAGTGTAGTGTATAGTAGTGTAGTGTATAGTGTAGTGCATAGTGTAGTGCATAGTGTAGTGTATAGTGTAGTGTATAGTCTAGTGTATAGTAGTGTATAGTAGTGTATAGTAGTGTATAGTGTGTGCATAGTGTAGTGTAATAGTGTAGTGTATAGTGTAGTGTATAGTGTAGTGTATAGTAGTGTATAGTGTAGTGCATAGTGTAGTGTATAGTAGTGTATAGTGTATATTAGTGTAGTGTATAGTGTAGTGTATAGTAGTGTATAGTGTAGATGTATGTAGTGTATAGTTAGTGTATAGTGGTGTATAGTAGTGTATATATAGTGTAGTGTATAGTAGTGTATAGTGTAGTGTATAGTAGTATAGTGTAGTGTATAGTAGTGTATAGTAGTGTATAGTGTAGTGTATAGTAGTGTATAGTGTAGTGCATAGTGTAGTGTATAGTGTAGTGTATAGTGTAGTGTATAGTCTAGTGTATTAGTGTATAGTGTAGTGTAGTAGTGTATAGTGTAGTGCATAGTGTAGTGTATAGTGTAGTTATAGTAGTGTATAGTAGTGTATAGTGTAGTGTATAGTAGTGTATATTGTAGTGTATAGTGTAGTGTATAGTGTAGTGTATAGTAGTGTATAGTAGTGTATAGTAGTGTATAGTAGTGTATAGTAGTGTATAGTAGTGTATAGTGTAGTGTATAGTAGTGTATAGTGTAGTGTATAGTGTAGTGTATAGTAGTGTATAGTGTAGTGTATAGTGTAGTGTATAGTAGTGTATAGTGTAGTGTATAGTAGTGTATAGTGTAGTGCATAGTAGTGTATAGTAGTGTATAGTGTAGTGTATAGTCTAGTGTATAGTAGTGTATAGTGTAGTGTATAGTAGTGTATAGTGTAGTGCATAGTGTAGTGTATAGTGTAGTGTATAGTGTAGTGTATAGTGTAGTGTATAGTAGTGTATAGTGTAGTGTATAGTAGTGTATAGTGTAGTGCATAGTGTAGTGTATAGTGTAGTGTATAGTAGTGTATAGTCTAGTGTATAGTAGTGTATAGTGTAGTGTATAGTAGTGTATAGTGTAGTGCATAGTAGTGTATAGTAGTGTATAGTGTAGTGTATAGTAGTGTATAGTAGTGTATAGTGTAGTGTATAGTAGTGTATAGTGTAGTGTATAGTGTAGTGTATAGTGTAGTGTATAGTCTAGTGTATAGTAGTGTATAGTGTAGTGTATAGTAGTGTATAGTGTAGTGCATAGTGTAGTGTATAGTAGTGTATAGTGTAGTGTATAGTAGTGTATAGTAGTGTATAGTGTAGTGTATAGTAGTGTATAGTAGTGTATAGTGTAGTGTATAGTGTAGTGTATAGTGTAGTGTATAGTGTAGTGTATAGTAGTGTATAGTAGTGTATAGTGTAGTGTATAGTAGTGTATGTGTAGTGTATAGTTAGTGTATAGTAGTGTAGTGTATAGTGTAGTGTATAGTGTAGTGTATATTAGTGTATAGTAGTGTATAGTGTAGTGTATAGTTAGTGTATAGTAGTGTATAGTGTAGTGTATAGTAGTGTATAGTAGTGTATAGTGTAGTGTATAGTAGTGTATAGTGTAGTGTATAGTGTAGTGTATAGTGTATGTATAGTAGTGTATAGTAGTGTATAGTGTAGTGTATAGTAGTGTATGTGTAGTGTATAGTTAGTGTATAGTGTAGTGTATAGTAGTGTATAGTGTAGTGTATAGTAGTGTATAGTGTAGTGCATAGTGTAGTGTATAGTGTAGTGTATAGTGTAGTGTATAGTCTAGTGTATGTGTATAGTGTAGTGTATAGTAGTGTATAGTGTAGTGCATAGTGTAGTATATAGTGTAGTGTATAGTGTAGTGTATAGTCTAGTGTATAGTAGTGTATAGTGTAGTGTATAGTAGTGTATAGTGTAGTGCATAGTGTAGTGTATAGTGTAGTGTATAGTGTAGTGTATAGTCTAGTGTATAGTAGTGTATAGTGTAGTGTATAGTATGTATAGTGTAGTGCATAGTGTAGTGTATAGTGTAGTGTATAGTGTAGTGTATAGTAGTGTATAGTGTAGTGCATAGTGTAGTGTATAGTGTAGTGTATAGTGTAGTGTATAGTCTAGTGTATAGTAGTGTATAGTGTAGTGTATAGTAGTGTATAGTGTAGTGCATAGTGTAGTGTATAGTGTAGTGTATAGTGTAGTGTATAGTAGTGTATAGTGTAGTGTATAGTAGTGTATAGTGTAGTGTATAGTAGTGTATAGTGTAGTGTATAGTGTAGTGTATAGTATAGTGTATAGTGTAGTGTATAGTAGTGTAGTGTATAGTAGTGTAGTGTATAGTAGTGTAGTGTATAGTAGTGTAGTGTATAGTAATGTAGTGTATAGTAGTGTAGTGTACAAGAGGGTTGACAGGTATGTAGTAGTGTAGTGCATAGTGTAGTGTATAGTGTAGTGTATAGTGTAGTGTATAGTGTAGTGTATAGTGTAGTGTATAGTAGTGTAGTGTATAGTAGTGTAGAGTGTAGTGTATAGTGTAGTGTATAGTGTAGTGTATAATAGTATAGTAGTGTATAGTGTAGTGTATAGTATAGTCTATAGTGAGTAAAAACCCAGAGCGCCTTTGACAATTCGAGTTTTTGTTTTTCGGCGGTGACGCTCGCCAGTGATTACAATTTAGCATCGTCAGGCGGACCCCAATTTCCCGCTGAGGCCTTAAACACATTCTAGGCTCGCTCGCGTAACATGTATTCACGCGATCTAAAAACCTCCGATAAAATAAAATCTTTTTTTTTACTCTCATAGATGTTTGCTCCCGAAAGCCCAACTGTTACTACCACAACGGTTCAGGATTTGAAATACATTAGCCGCGCAAGCGAACAGCATATTGAGCTCGGCAGGAGAGTCTCATCAGCCAGCGACTTATCCACGGGCTAAAGGTGGCAGGTGCGTGAGAGAGGGGGAGGGAAGTGGAGAAAATAATTACCGACAAATCGACTACCCACCCACTGCCCCTGCAAGCCCCTAAACCACTCGACTGAACTGTCAAGGAGAGAGATGTTGTTTATCTGTGGGTTAGATCGCGTGAAAAATTTGAGTGTCGTGATCCGCCCCACGACCAACCGAAGGCCCCGGGGGGAAATCCACGCGACCACCACGGTGAGGAGAGAGAGACACGCAGACTCCAAATATACAGCAGCAGGCGTCAGGGTCAGGACTGAACCCACGACCTCCTGTTTGTCAGGCGAGGTAGTTAACATCTCACCACAGGGAGAGAGAGAGACACACAGACTCCAAACATACAGCAGCAGGCGTCAGGGTCAGGATCGAACCCACGACCTCCTGTACACCAGGCGAGGTAGTTAACATCTCACCACAGAGAGGAGGAGACACGCAGCACCAGGCAGCGTCAGGGTCAGGATCGAACCCACGACCTCCTGTATACCAGACGAGGTGGTTAACATCTCACCACAGAGAGGAGAGAGAGACACGCAGACTCCAAATATACAGCAGCAGGCGTCAGGGTCGAGATCGAACCCACGACCTCCTGTACACCAGGCGAGGTAGTTAACATCTCCGAGCCTGGTATACAGGAGGACGTGGGTTCGATCTCGACTCTGACGCCTGCTGCTGTATATTTGGAGTCTGCGTGTCTCTCTCATCATCATCATCACGGTGGCTAGGAGATGTTAACTACCTCGCCTGGTATACAGGCGGTCGTGAGTTCGATCTCGACCCTGACGACGCCTGCTGCTGTATATGTGGAGTCTGCGTGTCTCTCTCTCTTTCTGTGGTGGTCGCGTGGATTCTTGCTCTGGGGTCCTCCCGGGTTTTTCCCCTCCGCATTTAGAATCGACATCACGACGCGTGTCAGAGTGATTTGGCTGCTGCAGTAAATGTTCACGCGATGATAGCCAGAAAGAAAATAAATTAAATAACAGATGACTCTATTCTTTAGAGGACTCTTGTTATTTAATTTATTTTCTCTCTACGTGACTTTACCGAAAGAACCAAAGAGTAATTCCTGCAGTCACGAAAGCTTACAATCAAGTTTGTGATATCCAGTTCGCTTCTGTAAAAGAAAAAAAATCCATGCAGCTCAGTGAGCCTTACCTGGCAAAATAAAGATTGTTGCCGTCTCAAGAGTAGATTATTGAGATCATTTTTGCCGCTGTGAATGTCCACGTTGACAAAGCCCCACTTCGCTGAGCTCTCGTTCGTGGCGGCCAGGTCGCTTGCGACAAAGAGCTCCTGCACTCAGCAGCTCAGCGGGAACTTACACATGGTGAGATTTACAAACTAAGGTAGTTTATAGTTTACAAATGACGGTGGTGATGATGATGATAACGGCACATCGTTGAGCTTATCGTTCGTGATATCCAGGTCGCTTTTGAAGGCAAAAAAGCGCCTCTCTACAGCGAGTCAGGAGTGGACCCTACCTGGTTCTTAAAAAAAAACATTTTTTTTCGACAATTTTGTACTTTAACATTTGCTCCGGAGCAGGTCAAAGAAGCCGTGACTCCCTCTGCCTGTAGAGACCCCACAACCACCCACGCCCCCAGCCCCCCCCTCTCCCTCTGTCTGTAGGGACCCCACAACCACCACGTCCTCCAGCCCCCCCCTCCCTCCCTCTGCCTGTAGGACCCCCACAACCACCCACGTCTCCCAGCCCCCCCCCCTCCTTCTGCCTGTAGGGACCCCCACAACCACCCACGTCCCCAGCCCCCCCTCCCTCTGTCTGTAGGGACCCCACAACCACCCACGTCCCCCAGCCCCCCCTCCCTCTGTCCGTAGGGACCCCCACAACCACCCACGTCCCCAGCCCCCCCCCTCGTCCCTCTGTCTGTAGGGACCCCCACAACCACCCACCTCCCCAGCCCCCCCCTCTGTCTGTAGGGACCCCCAGAACCACCCACGTCCCCCAGCCCCCCCCCTCGTCCCTCGTGTCCTTAACCGTGAAAGTCGCCTTACCCCCCCCAGACCAGCCCAGGCAGCCCTCACTCCCCACCACCCCTACCACCACCCCCCCCATTCCACTGCCCATTTGAGCAGTGAGATTAGACTCCAATTGAGGGGTAGGAGATGAGAGATGAGCGCGGCTTTAGTGGCTGCGGGGCTGAGCGCACATATGGTGCGCTGATTATATTATGGGGAGGGGAGGGGGGGTGGTGAGAGGGTGGTGAGGGGTGGTTGGGTGGTGGATTTGAAGTATGAGGAGGTTGAGGAGGAGGTTGAGAAGGTGGTGGTTGAGGAGGTGGTGGTGGTGGTGGTTGAGGAGGTTGTGGTGGTGGTGGAGCAGGTGGTGGAGGAGGTGGTTGAGGAGGTGGTTGAGGAGGTGGTTGAGGAGGTGGTTGCTCACTCACCCACTCACTCACTCACCCACCACCACTCACCTNACACCCACCCACTCACCCACCACCACTCACCCACCACTCACTCACCTAATTACCCACCACCACCACCACCACCCACCCACTCACCAACTCACNCACCCACTCATCCACCACCACTCACCCACCACCACCCACTCACCCACCACTCACCCACCCAATCACCTACCACTCATTCAACCACTAACTCACCCACTCGTCCACTTACACCCACCACCACCTACTCACCCACCACTCATTCACCCCACCACCCACCCGCCCACCCACCACCCCACTCACCCATCAGCCCATCTGTTCTCCAGCCCGTGCTCACTCTGGGCATCTGCGAGAAAGCGCTTTGTCTTATCGGGTTTGACACGTGGCACGACGAACTTTGCTGCGGGCACTCCGGGCGGTTGTCGGTCACGTGTCGCTGTTCTTTACCCCCCCCCCCCCACAGTCACCCTCGCCCTCCCCTCACCAACAAACATCAACCTCCTAAATCCAAAGACGCACCTCCACAGACAAACAATAGACAATGATGCCCCCCCCCCGTGCATCGAACGCAAAGGAGGTACACGAGGGGTGGGTGGTCATCACCACGCCCGGCCGCCTTTGTCTCCCAGTGGCGATGTTTATACACCGCACCAGGTACTTATTTGCGGCCGAGTCGACCTAGGGGAGGCCCAGGACCAGTTCAGATAATCGTCACTGGTGGTGTTGGCCGTGAGCGGGAATCGAACTCGGGTCGCCAGGTTCGTAGCGCAGCGTAGCGCTAACCACTACACCACCGCTCCCACACAAACAAAAACAACGCCATTCGCCACTAAGTGGCGGTGACGTCACCACGACGCTTGTGCCAGGCCATGTGCACCTTGAAGCCACGTGAAGTGTCGAACGCCCGCTGGCAGGAGGTCACGGGGCAGACCCAAGTGCCACGGGTCGACTGACCGAGATGACCGAGATGACTGGCTGATGCACCACCTGTGCCCCCTATTGTGCCAACTTGCTGTGCTTTATTCACCAGGCGCTCTGCTCGTTGTTGTGAGCGTCGCTCCTCCGCCCTCCGTTGTTGTTGGAGGGCGACTGCCTCCAACTGTCCAGTAGCATCTTCACGAGCCTCCTCCACAGAGGCCGATCTTGACACCGCTGGTACCAGTCATTGGCAAGTCCACTCAGCTCCACGTCCTCCTGTACCACATCACTCCATCTCTTCTCTAGCCCGTGCCGCACCCGTTTGGCCCCTCGATCCGGCCGAACAAAAGCTGTTTAGGCATGCGGTGGCTGGGCATGCGGGCTACATGACCCAGCCAACGCAGCCTTGCCTGCCGGAGGAGCTCACCGATGGGACTTTGCCCAGATCTTTCAAGGATTTGTGAGCTCTTCACACAATCCAGCCTGGTTAAACCCAGGATGGATCGTAGGCAGGCCAGCCTAAATGTTTCCAACCGGCGAAAATGCTCCATTAGGGGGTCCACGTTTCGCAAGCGTAGAGAAGGGAGGGAGTGACCGTGGCCGAGAAGACCTGAAGCTTACACACCGACACACTGCTCTAAATGTCCACATCGATAAGCCCACTTTGTTTCGAAGTCCGGTGTCGCTCCTCCGCCCGCTATGGGCAGGAATTCCACACAACTCTCTCATTGTTTTCAGCCCCCCCTCTCTATTTAAGGCCTCGACACAGAGGTGTTGTCTTTCTGTGTCTCTGTGTGTGTGTCTCTCTGTGTGTCCCTCTGTGTGTCTCTGTATGTGTGTCTCTGTGTGTGTCTCTCTGTGTGTCTCTCTGTGTGTCTTTGTGTGTCTCTCTCTGTGTGTCTATGTTGTGTGTCTCTGTGTGTGTCTGTGTGTGTCTCTCTCTGTGTGTCAATGTTGTGTGTCTCTCTCTGTGTGTCTCTGTGTTGTCTCTCTCTCTGCTTGTGTCTCTGTTGTGTGTGTCTCTCTCTGTGTCTCTGTGTTGTCTCTCTCTGTGTGTCTCTGTTGTGTGTCTCTCTCTGTGTGTCTGTGTGTGTTCTCTCCCTGCTTGTGTGTCTGTCTGTGTGTCTCCGTGTCTGTGTTTTGTCTCTCGCTGTGTCTCTGTATTGTCTCTCTCTACTTGTGTGTCTCTCTGTGTGTCTCTGTTGTGTGTCTCTCTCTCTGTGTCTCTGTTGTGTGTCTCTCTGTGTTGTCTCTCTCTGTGTGTCTCTGTTGTGTGTCTCTCTCTGTGTGTCTGTGTGTGTGTTCTCTCTCTGCTTGTGTGTCTATCTGCGTGTCTCCGTGTCTGTGTTTTGTCTCCATCAAATTTTGCAATCTTTGGAAGAACGTAATCAACCAGGTGGGGTGTTGACTGTTGTGTTAGCTGACTCTCTGAGTTGTCTTGCATTGTATTTCTAAGTTTGCTATGTTTGTTTTCTCATTCATTCGTACCTGATGATGGTTGCTTGTGTTGCAATCGAAACGTCGTATTCTATTATTCGATGTATTTTCTTTCTTAGGTGACTTTACCGAAAGAACCAAAAGTAAGCCCGCTTCGTTGATCTATCATTGGTGATGAGCAGACCCTTCTGAGAAAGAGCTATGATAGATAGCTCAGCGGAGCCTTAGCTGTTCAAAATTCGTTTTCTTTTACACCCACAGCTTTGAGTTTAACACATTCCTGCGGAGGGGAGCTGGTAGGAACGTTGAGTTGCTCGGTCAATGGCCAGGGTCAACAGCGGCGTGGTGTATTCCGCAAATATGCCCGACTGTGAGGGCGGGCACAAGCCGGCGTGAGTAGGTTAAACGTTGAATTTTATAAGGGCACCACGGGGTGACCAGCCCCTCCCCACCCAGCCCCACCCCTCCCACCCCCACCCAGCCCCACCCACCTTCCCCACCCAGCCCCTCCCCACCCTCCCATTTTTAGATTCACGACAGACGGACGGACACAATAATCCCCTGTGGGCTGGTGTCACCAGGAGGTTCCTACCAGTATCATTTCGAGAGTAATTTGCTCGATTTTGCGATATAACACTAATACAGAGAGGGCATCAGCATCATCATCATCAGTCTGCGTTGACCCGGGGCATTAGAGGGTCTTATAAAGTCTTCCTCTCTCTCTATATCGAATATAATCCGCTCTCTAATATAATATAATATATTCTCTACGCACCCACCCACGCCTCGACCACCACCCCTCCATCAACTGCAGATGATTCAATCTCGCAAAGCGAATGCCCTCGGTGGCCAGACGTACTGTGCACCCAAATCCCGCAACTTCGTGATGTTAAAAGCCACGTGCGGTGAGCTGGGCGCGCCTTTCTAGTCCGGTAGGCGGTGTCCACGTGCGTGCGTGCGTGTCTGTGTGGGTGTACACGTGTGTGTGTGTGTGTCTGTGTTGGTGTACGTGTGTATCTGTGTGGGTGTACACGTGTGTGCGTGTCTGTGTGGGTGTACACGTGTGTGTGTATCTGTGTGGGTGTACGTGTGTGTGTCTGTGTGGGTGTACGTGTGTGTGTGTCTGTGTGTGCGTGTATCTGTGTGGGTGTACGTGTGTGTGTATCTGTGTGTGTGTGTCTGTGTGGGTGTACGTGTGGGTGTACGTGTGTGTGTACGTGTGTGTGTATCTGTGTGTGTGTCTGTGTGGGTGTACGTGTGTGTGTATCTGTGTGCGTGTCTGTGTGTGTGTATCTGTGTGGGTGTACGCGTGTGTGTGTCTGTGTGTGTGTCTGTGTGGGTGTACGTGCGTGCGTGTCTGTGTGGGTGTACGTGTGTGTGTCTGTGTGGGTGTGTGTGTGTGTATCTGTGTGTGCGTGTCTGTGTGGGTGTACGTGTGTGTGTATCTGTGTGTGCGTGTCTGTGTAGGTGTACGTGTGTGTGTGGGTGTACGTGTGTGTGTATCTGTGTGTGTGTGTGGGGAGCGGTGGTGTAGCGGTTAGCGCTACGCTGCGCTACGAACCCGGCGACTCGAGATCGATTCCTGCTCACGGCCAACAACAGTGATGATTATTTGAACCGGTAACGGGCCTCCCCTAGGTCGACTCAGCCTAAAATGAGTACCTGGTGCGGTGTGTAAACATCGCCACTGGGGAGACAAAGGCGGCCGGGCGTGGTGCTGGCCACCCACCCCCTCGTGTGCCACAGTGCCGGCCTTCATAGGTGCTCGCTAACAGCACTTGCCCCAACAGTCTGGTAAGGTTATGGGGGGGAATATTTGTATTTGTATGTATACACATATACAGTATATATACACAATATATATGACTGTAGAGATGATCCGAACATGCGAAAAAACTCGTCACTAGCGGCGCCATTCTGACAGAGCCCCCCGCCCCCACCACCCCCCCTAGCCCCCCCTCGCCCCTCATCCCCCACAGCCCCCCCCCACCTCACAGCCCCCATAGCCCCCCCCGAACACAACCAAGAACCCCACACCTCCTCGCAGCATCACGCACGGACGCACAGGAGGGTGGGACAGCAGCAGGCGAGCGGACGGAGCGATCGGGTTACGAGACGCGGGGGGAGAGAGGGGGGGGGGGCGGAGAGAGATGGACAGAGGTGTGGACTCGAGTCATGTGACTTGGACTCGAGTCAGACTCGAGTCATGAATTTGATGACTTCAGACTCGACTTGGACTTGCATAACAATGACTTTGTCCCACCTCTGGAGATGGAGACATGGGGGGAGATGGGGGAGATGTAGAGAGATGTAGAGAGGGAGAGAGAGGTGTAAACTAGGGGAGAGAGGGGGCGGGTGGGGGTAGAGGAGATGGAGAGAGATGTACAGAGATGTAGAGAGGGAGAGAGAGAGGTGTAAACTAGGGGAGAGAGGGGCGGGTGGGGTAGAGGAGATGGAGAGAGATGGGGGAGATGTAGAGAGATGTAGAGAGGGAGAGAGAGGTGTAAACTAGGGGAGAGAGACTTTTTGACTTTTAAACAACTTTTATTGCCGCCAGCAGCAAAAGCATTGGAGGCGATTTCAATGTGAAACACACAAAGTCACCAGCAAACAAATGAAAATAAACGCTACAAATCGACGCGCTGTGGCGCTAAAAGCACCGCGCACAACACGAAATAAAAGTCACGTGGTGGTGGTGGTTGTGGTGGTGGTGATGATTGTTGTGGTGGTGGTCATCGCGCACGCCACGGTGACGAGCGAGCGCTTCAGAAGGTGAACACCACGAGGGTGCCGTCCACGCTGGTACAGAGAGGGCTTGTCCGGCTCCCCAGCGTTCGAAGAAGACGTGCACATCACCAACATGTGTGTGGTACATGGCGTGCTCCAGATGGAGAGATAACGAGATTGGAGAAGCCTTCATCCAGCTGACAATGATGATGATGAATATTGATGTTGTTTCGTGAGACGAGGGAGACCCACCACCCCCCCCCCACTGTTCATACGACAGCCGTTGTTGACTTCAACGCACAAATCGGTACTCAATTGTATCGACCGCGGAGAGAGGGGGAGAGATGATGGGCCGAGTCAACCGCCACCCCCCCCCGTCCTCACAAGGATGTGAACTGGAACGTTTTCTAGTGCCCTGTGCCCCCACTCGATCTGTCGCTAACCCACGTATCCAGCACAATACCCCAACAGAGTCAACGACCTCGATCCCACGAGTCCGTTCCGCTTAGTAGGAACATCGCGTGGGGATTGTATAGCGGCGGACAAAGTCTCTAAACGCGTGACCTTGGTTCTAAGTGTGGAGGGAGGGGGGTGGTACGTTAGAGACTCCAAATGTACAGCAGGGATCGGGATCGAACCCACGACCCCTGAATATCAGGCGAGGTAGTTAACATCCGCTAGCCACCGTGATAATGATGATGAGAGAGAGACCGAAAACTCCAAATATACAGCAGCAGGCATCGTCAGGGTAAGGATCGAACCCACGACCTCCTGTATACCTGGCGAGGTAGTTAACATCTCCTAGCCACCGTGATGATGATGATGCGAGAGAGAGAGACACGCAAACTCCAAATATACAGCAGACGTCAGGGTTAGAATCGAACCACGACCTCCTGTATGTCAGGCGAGGTAGTCAACATCTCGCCACCGTGATGATGATGCGAGAGAGAGAGACACGCAAACTTCAAATATACAGCAGCAGGCATCATCAGGGTCAGGATCGAACCCACGACCTCCTGGACACCAGGCGAGGTAGTTAACATCTCCTAGCCACCGTGATGATGATGAGAGAGAGAGAGACACGCAAACTCCAAATATACAGCAGGCATCGTCAGGGTCGGGATCGAACCCACGACCTCCTGTATACCAGGCGAGGTAGTTAACATCTCCTAGCCACTGTGATGATAATCAGAGAGAGACACGCAAACTCCAAATATACAGCAGCAGGCATCGTCAGGGTAAGGATTGAACCCACGACCTCCTTACACCAGGCGAGGTAGTCAACATCTCCTAGCCACCGTGATGATGATGCGAGAGAGAGAGAGAGACACGCATACTCCAAATAAACAGCAGCAGTCATCGTCAGGGTCGGGATCGAACCCACGACCTCCTGTACACCAGGCGAGGTAGTCAACATCTCCTAGCCACCGTGATGATGACAGTGCAGGCGTCGTCAGCGTCGGATCGTGATGTTGATTCTAAAGGTGGAGCGATTGAGTTGGAAGCCCGACATGACTGCCATGGAGCACTTCCCCTATGACTTGGTAATTCGCTATTATGGAGCTCAGTGTATGGGGCCTTTACCTGTGAAGATTATTTTTTTAAAGGTTCAAGTAACTCTCACAGGTGTTCGGACTCTTGGCAGACAAGAGAAACCCGTGGAATGTTTTTTATTATCCTCAGAGCTGGAATTCAGCCAGGCAAAGTGACGACTCAAAATTTAACGGGAGGCGTGTGGGTGCGCGTGTGTGTGAGCGTGTGTGTCTGTGTGTGTGTGCGTGTGTGTGTGCGTGTGTGTACGTGTGTGTGTGCGTGTTTGTGCGTGTGCGTGTGTGCGTGTGTGCGCGTGTGTGGGTGCGTGTGTGTGTGTGCGCATGTGTGCGCGTGTGGGTGCGTGTGTGTGCGTGTTCGCGCGTGTGTTTGCGTGTGTGCGTTTGTGTGCGTGCGTGTGTGTGTGTAGTAATTAAAAAGCCAGGTGAGTTACAGGTCGGGCTATGGGGTCTCGGTGTGTGAGTCTGTGGGTCTCTGTGTGAGTCTGTTGGTCTCTGTGTGTGAGTCTGTTGGTCTCTGTGTGTGAATCTGTGGGTCTCAGTGTGTGAGTCTGTGGGTCTCTGTGTGAGTCTGTGGGTCTCTTTGTGTGAGTCTGTGGGTCTCAGTGTGTGAATCTGTGTGAGTCTGTGTGTGAGTCTGTGGGTCTCTGTGTGTACATCTGTGGGTCTCTGTGTGTGAGTCTGTGGGTCTCAGTGTGTGAATCTGTGTGAGTCTGTGGGTCTGTGTGTGAGTCTGTGGGTTCTGTGTGTGAGTCCGTGGGTCTTAGTGTGTGAGTCTGTGGGTCTCTCTTGAGTCTGTGGGTCTCTGTATGAGTCTGTGGGTCTCTTTGTGTGAGTCTGTGGGTCTCAGTGTGTGAATCTGTGTGAGTCTGTGTGTGAGTCTGTGGGTCTCTGTGTGTACATCTGTGGGTCTCTCTGTGAGTCTGTGGGTCTCTGTATGAGTCTGTGGGTCTCTGTGTGTGAGTCTGTGGTTCTCTGTGTGGTCTGGGTCTGTGTGTGAGTCTGTGGGTCTCAGTGTGTGAGTCTGTGGGTCTTAGTGTGTGAGTCTGTGGGTCTCTGTGTGAGTCTGTGGGTCTCTGTGTGAGTCTGTGGGTCTCTGTGTGTGAGTCTGTGGTTCTTGTGTGTGAGTCTGTGGGTCTCTGTGTGTGAGTCTGTGGGTCTCAGTGTGTGAGTCTGTGGGTCTTAGTGTGTGAGTCTGTGGGTCTCTGTGTGAGTCTGTGGGTCTCTGTGTGTGAGTCTGTGGGTCTTTGTGAGTCTGTGGGTCTCTGTGTGTGAGTCTGTGGGTCTCTGTGTGTGAGTCTGTGGTTCTCTGTGTGTGAGTCTGTGGGTCTCTGTGTGTGAGTCTGTGGGTCTCAGTGTGTGAGTCTGTGGGTCTTAGTGTGTGAGTCTGTGGGTCTCTGTGTGAGTCTGTGGGTCTCTGTGTGTGAGTCTGTGGGTCTTTGTGTGAGTCTGTGGGTCTTTGTGTGTGAGTCTGTGGATCTCTGTGTGTGAGTCTGTGGGTCTCTGTGTGTGAGTCTGTGGGTCTCTGTGTGTGAGTCTGTGGGTCTCTGTGTGTGAGTCTGTAGGTCTCTGTGTGTGAATCTGTGGGTCTCTGTGTGAGTCTGTGGGTCTGTGTGTGATTCTGTGGGTCTCTGTGTGTGAGTCTGTGGGTATCTATGTGTGCATCTGTGGGTCCTAGTGTGTGAGTCTGTGGGTCTTAGTGTGTGAGTCTGTGGGTCTCTGTGTGAGTCTGTGGGTCCCTGTGTGAGTCTGTGGGTCTCTGTGTGTGAGTCTGTGGGTCTCTGTGTGTGAGTCTGTGGGTCTTTCTGTGTGAGTCTGTGGGTCTGTGTGTGTGATCTGTGGGTCTCTGTGTGTGAGTCTGTGGGTCTCTGTGTGTGAGTCTGTGGGTCTCTGTGTGTGAGTCTGTGGGTCTCTGTGTGTGAGTCTGTGGGTCTCTGTGTGTGAGTCTGTGGGTCTCTGTGTGTGAGTCTGTGGGTCTCTGTGTGTGAGTCTGTGGGTCTCTGTGTGTGAGTCTGTGGGTCTCTGTGTGTGAGTCTGTGGGTCTCTGTGTGTGAGTCTGTGGGTCTCTCTGTGTGAGTCTGGTGATGGTAGTGGAGGTGGTGCTGGTGGTGCTGGAGGTGGTGGTGGTACAGGTGCTAATAATGGTGATGTTGGATGTGGTGGTGCCAGTGGTGGTAGTGGTGGTACTGGAGGTGGTAGTGGTGGTGCTGGAGGTGGTGGTAGTGGTGGTGCAGGTAGTGGAGGTGGTGGTAGTGGTGGTGCAGGTAGTGGAGGTGGTGGTAGTGGTGGTGCAGGTGCTAATAATGGTGATGTTGGATGTGGTGGTGCCAGTGGTGGTAGTGGTGGTACTGGAGGTGGTAGTGGTGGTGCTGGAGGTGGTGGTAGTGGTGGTGCAGGTAGTGGAGGTGGTGGTAGTGGTGGTGCAGGTAGTGGAGGTGGTGGTAGTGGTGGTGCCAGGTGAGAGATGAATCTCGGGTGATCCAGGTGAGGCTCCCGCACCTCGACGCAAGCGGTGGGGCCCCCTCCCCCACAAGCCCCCACCCCTCCTCCCCCACCTCCTCCACCATCTCCTCCTCTTCCACCTCCTCCACCATCTCCTCCTCTTCCACCTCCTCCTCCACTACCTCCTCCACCTCCTCCACCTCCTCCTCCTATTCCACCTCCACCTCCTTCTCCACCACCTCCTCCTCCACCTCCTCCTCCACCTCTTCCTCCACCTCTTCCTCCACCTCCTCCTCCTCCACCTCTACCTCCTCCACCTCCTCCTCCACCTCCTCCACCTCCTCCACCTCCTCCTCCTCCTCCACCTCCTACTCCACCTCCTCCTCCATCTCCTCCTCGTCCACCTCCTTCACCTCTAGCTCCTCCTCCTCCTCCACCTCCTCCTCCACCTCCTCCACCTCCTCCTCCTCTTCTACCTCCACCTCCTCCTGCTCCTCTAGTATTTAAGCAACAATCTTGACCCCCAACCCCCCCCCCCCATTGTATTTATTTATTTATGACGTTGATCGCGGTGCTGTTGGTTGCTGGCCGCCTGGCGCGCTACGTTGTTCATCATTGTTCATTAAAACACAGAATGGGGGAGGGAGATGGGGGATGGAGGGGAGGGGTTTGGGGGGGAGGGAGGGGTGGTGGAGGTGATGGGGGAGGGGCTAGGGGGAATGGGTGGAAGGGGGCATGGGGGGAGGGTTAGGGGGTTGCGTTAGTGGGGGAGGGGAGGGGAGGGGTTGGGGGGGGTGAGAAGATGGGTTGGGGGGGGGCTCGGGGGGATGGGGGGAGGGGCTGTGAGGGGGGGGGGGCGACAGGAGACAGGCTGCGTGATGAATCTTTGATGTGCCCCGTGCCGCGAGTCGCGACGTCGCCTCTCTCACTAATTCATTCGCTCGTGTCCCGCTCGGCGACACGTCACTCGGGGGGGGACTCGTGGCCACGTGACCGCTATTCGTGGCCACGTGTGACGTCACTCGTGTCACGTGACGCCCACTCGTGGCCACGTGACCGCTATTCGTGTCCACGTGGCGCGCTACTCGTGTCCACTCACACCGGGTACTCCTTTGAGGCCGAGTCGACCTAGTGGGGGTGCCCAGGACAGGCTGCGGATGATCGCCACCGCTGGCGGTTTTGCGGTGGCCGCGGGCGGGAATCGAAATAGGAATCGCCGGAGGGGGCGGGGGGGGGGGTTGGAGCGCGCTAACCGCTGCGCCACCGCTCCCCGCCACCACCACCACCGCCACCAGCGCAGCCGCGGGCTTGGCCGCGCGTGGTGGTGGTGGTGGCGGTGGTGGTGGCGGTGATGGTGGCGGTGGTGGTGGTGGTGACGGTGGTGGTGGTAGCGGTGGTGGTGACGGTGGCGGTGGTGGCAGTGGTGGTGGTGATGGTGGTGGTGGCGGTGGTGGTGGTGATGGTGGTGTTGGCGGTGGTGGTGGCGGTGGCGGTGATGCTGGTGTTGGCGTGGTGGTGGCGGTGGTGGTGGTGGTGGTGGTGGCGGTGGTGGCGGTGGCGGTGGTGGTGACGGTGGTGGTGATGGGGTCAAGTGTGAGTACCGCCTAACTTGCTACCTCTCCAATGCTACTTGGAGTGGCGTGGCGGGGGGGGGTAATGATTGGTGGTGGTGGGGGGGGGGCGAGGAAGACAAAGGCGGCCGGGCTTGAGTGCTGCTGTCCACCCAACCCCCTCGTGTGCCACCCGTGGCAGGTGCTGCCCGCTACGCAGACCACGTGGTGCAGCCACACGCGCTCCGAACCCGCGAGTTCCATTCCCGATCAACGCCGCTAACGCCACGCAGCCTCAAACAAAACGATGACGTCTGTCAGCCTGTTTCTACCGTGGGGCACTCCGCTTAGGTCGCCTCGGCATGAAACCTGGACACGCTCGGGGAGACAAAGGCGGCCGGGAGGGGCGTGGAGTTAGCCAGCCCGTGTCCCCCCCCCCTCTCTCGTGTGCCGTGTTGCCATTCATAGGCACTGCTTGCCAACTCGCTACTGAATGAACCAAATACATTTATTTATTTTTCTTTGGATCTTTCGGTAAAGTCACGTAGATAGGTGGAATTTTTTTAATTATAACTATATCTACGTGACTTTACCGAAAGACTCAAAGAATATGAATTCCTGCAGTCACGAAAGTGATGAAGATGGTGATGGTGGTAATGGTGATGGGGTGGTGGTGATGGGTGGGGGTGGTGATGGGATGATGGTGATGATGGTGATGGTGGGGTGGTGATGATGGTGGTGGTGATGGTGGGGGTGATGATGGTGATGGTGGTGATGGTGGGGGTGGTGATGATGGTGATGGTGGGGGTGGTGATGATGGTGGTGTGATGGGGTGGTGATGATGGTGATGGTGGGGAGTGGTGATGGGGTTGGGTGGTGGCGATGGGGGAGCTGCGGGGTTGAGTGGAGTGTCGCCGCTAAGATCACATCGGACGCAAATCTCCGCTGAAGTGAATGCGCGACGGGCGACACANTGGTGAGTTCATCTCGTGCGGGTTGACGCCGATGCGGTGCGATGGGGNAGGACTTGCCCCACTATCCACGCGTCTCGACGTGTCTCTATGAGTCTCTATGCGTCTCTGTGTGTCTCTATGAGTCTCTGTGTATCTCTATGAGTCTCTGTGTGTCTCTATATGTCTCTGTGTNCTCTATGAGTCTCTGTGTGTCTCTGTGTCTCTGTGAGTCTCTATGTCTCTGTGTGTCTCTATGTGTCTCTGTGTGTCTCTATGAGTCTCGGTGTATCTCTATGAGTTTATATGTGTCTCTATGAGTCTCTGTGTATCTCTATGAGTCTCTGTGTGTCTCTATGAGTCTGAGTATCTCCTCGAGTCTCTGTGTCTATAGTCTCTGTGTGTCTCTGTGTCTCTGTGTGTCTCTGTGTCTCTGTGTGTCTCTGAGTCTCTGTGTGTCTCTGTGTATCTCTATGAGCCTCTGTGTATCCCTATGAGTCTCNGTGTATCTCTATGAGTCTATATATCTCTATGAGTCTCTGTGTATTTCTGAGTCTCTGTGTATCTCTGAGTCTCTATGTGTCTCTGAGTCTCTGTGCATCTCTATGTCTCTGTGTATCTCTATGTATCTCTATGAGTCTCTGTGTATCTCTGAATCTCTGTGTATCTCTGAGTCTCTGTGTATCTCTATGAGTCTCTGTGCATCTCTGAATCTCTGTGTATCTCTATGAGTCTCTGGGTCTCTATGTATCTCTATGAGTCTCTGTCTATCTCTATGAGTCTCTGTGTATCTCTAAGTCTCTGTGTATCTCTATGAGTCTCTGTGTATCTCTATGAGTTTATATGTGTCTCTATGAGTCTCTGTGTATCTCTGAGTCTCTGTGTATCTCTATGAGTCTATGTGTATCTCTATGAGTCTCTATGCATCTCTATGAGTCTCTGTGTATCTCTATGAGTCTCTGTGTATCTCTGATTCTCTATGTCTCTATGAGTCTCGAGGTATCTCTATGAGTCTCTATGAGTCTCTGTGTATCTCTATGAGTCTATGAGTCTCTGTATCTCTATGAGTCTCTGTGTATCTCTATGAGTCTCTGTGTATCTCTATGAGTCTCTGTGTGTCTCTATGAGTCTCTATGTATCTCTATGCGTCTCTGTGTATCTCTGTGTATCTCTGAGTCTCTGTGTATCTCTATGAGTCTCTGTGTATCTCTATGAGTCTCTATGTATCTCTATGAGTCTCTATGTGTCTCTATGAGTCTCTATGTATCTCTATGAGTATCTGTGTATCTCTATGTATCTCTATGAGTCTCTGTGTATTTCTATGAGTCTCTATGTATCTCTATGAGTCTCTGTGCATCTCTATGAGTCTCTGTGTATCTCTATGAGTCTGCGTATCTATGTGTATCTCTATGAGTCTCTATGTATCTCTATGAGTCTCTGTGTATCTCTGAGTCTCTGTGTATCTCTATGAGTCTCTGTGTATCTCTATGAGTCTCTGTGTATCTCTATTTATCTCTAGATCTCTGTGTATCTCTATGAGCTTCTAGGTATCTCTATCAGTCTCTGTGTATCTCTATGAGTCTCTGTGTGTCTCTATGAGTCTCTGTGTGTCTCTATGAGTCTCTGTGTATCTCTGAGTTGTGCATCTGTGTATCGCTATGAGTCTCTGTGTGTCTCTATGAGTATCTGTGTATCTCTATGAGTCTCTATGTATCTCTATGAGTCTCTGTGTATCTCTATGAGTCTCTGTGTATCTGTATGAGTCTCTGTGTGTCTCTATGAGTATCTGTGTGTCTCTATGCGTCTCTGTGTATCTCTATGAGTCTCTGTGTATCTCTATGAGTCTCGAGGTATCTCTATGAGTCTCTGTGTATCTCTATGAGCTTCTAGGTATCTCTATGAGTCTCTGTGTGTCTCTATGAGTCTCTGTGGGTCTCTATGAGTCTCTGTGCATCTCGATGAGTCTCTGTGTATCTCTATGAGTCGTTATCGGTATGAGAGTGGCCTGGGGCGTGGCCTGGGGAGTGGAGTGGGGAGTGGAGTGGGGAGTGGCTTGGGGAGTGCCCTGGGGATTGGCTGTTGCGGCCTTCATAGGTGCTCGCTAACAGCACTTGCCCCAACAGTCTGTTACAGGCTATACGGGGGATCTTTGTCTTTGTGTGTGTGTGTACATCGCCTCGTGTGCCGTGCTGACCTTCATAGGGCCGCTACTCGCTAACAGCACTTGCCCCAACAGTTTGTTCGAGGCTACACGGGGGATCTTTATCTTCGTCTCATTCATAGGAGGAACTTTGTCTTCGTGTTTGTGTGTGTGTACACGTGTGTGTGTGTGTACACGTGTGTGTGTGTGTGTGTGTGTGTGCACGTGTCCACCCACGCATGACGAGTGTATGTTGTCGCATTAGCCCAGCGATGTCAATCCAGTAAGCTAAAGTCCTCCTCCTCGTCCGATAATTCATCATTAACGGGACCCAGAGCGCCACATGTCCCGTTCGGAGCAGTAATTACAAACCCCAGGGATGACATTTCTGAAATCCGGAAATAATTATTCAACTGCGAGTTTATTGCCCCCCCACCCATCACCCCTATACAAAGATAAAGACAAAGCTCACCCGTGTAGCCTTTGGCAGACTGTCGGGGCAAGTGCTGTTCACCAGGTAAGGTTCCACCACTGAGCTATATCGTAGCTCTTTTTCAGAAGCGACCCTGGCGGTCACAAATGAGAGGCCAACGAAGGGGGCTCATCATCATCATCATCACCACGTGGACATTTATAGGCAGCAGACAACTCGAAACGCGTGGTGACGTTGATTCTGAATGCGGAGGGGAAAATAAACCGGAGGACCCCGGAGAGAAATTCACGCGACCACCACGGGGAGAGAGACACGCAGACTCCAAATATACAGCAGCAGGCATCGTCAAGTTGGGATCGAACCCACGACCTCCTGCATACCAGGCGAGGTAGTTAACATCTCCTAGTCACCGTGATGATGATGATGATGAGAGAGACACACAAACTCCAAATATACAGAAGGGATCGTCAGGGGTCGGGATGAACCCACGACCTCCTGTATACCAGGCGAGGTAGTCAACATCTCATAGCCACCGTGATGATGATGATGATGAGAGATGCAAACTCCAAATATACAGCAGCAGGCATCGTCAGGGGTCGGGATCGAACCCACGAACCTCCTGTACACCAGGCGAGGTAGTCAACATCTCCTAGCCACCGTGATGATGATGATGATGAGAGAGACACGCAAACTCCAAATATACAGCAGCCATCGTCAGGGGTCGGGATCGAACCCACGACATCCTGCACACCAGGCGAGGTAGTCAACATCTCCTAGCCACCGCGGCAGCCAAAAGACGATAATAATCTCGCGGCGCTTTGAGATGCGCTGCTTCTGGGCCGTCTGGAACGCTCTCTTCCTTCCGACATGAGGAAGGCACCGGGAGCTGTGGTGCGCTTTTAAATCATCATCATCATCATTTAAATTGACAAACTCACTTCGTTAGAACTGCTTCTTGTTGTTGTTATGATGAGTTTGCTTTCCTTACACCCGGCACCTCCGAATAGCACGGTTGGCTACGTACGGTGCGAAAGAAGTTCAACGAGGGGGGGGGGGTGGCCAGCACCACGCCCGGCCGCCTTTGGCTCTCTTTACAACAACACTGACACCAGACACACTCACTTGAGGCCGAGTCGCCCCAGGGGCCGCCCAATCGTCACCGCACGGTTTTGGCAGTGACCGCGAGTGGGGAATCGGAACTCGGGTCGCGCTAACCGCTGCGCCACCACTCTCTTTCCCGATGAACCCCCCCCCCACTTCCTCCTCCCACCCCTACTCCACCCCACCCACCGCCCCTCCCCACCCCCATCACGTTATCCGTGTCGCCTAATCTGGGGCGAGCAAATTGAGTCGAATGGATGAGGGTCAAACCCCTCTGGACGTTGACAACAACAACAGCGGCAGCAGCAGCAGCAAACTCGATCATCAATAGCCCGATAGCTCTTTGAGACGTGTTCTTTTTTCGGGGCCGATACAAAGTACGCAAAGAGGGAATCGAGGTTGTGCGACCTAATCTCCTCTTTGTCTGGCAATGGAACGAGGATCGTCTTTGTCAGCTGAACGCTTAGCGGCCGTGGCCTGATGAAGCTCGTTGCAATTACCGGCGAAACGTCGTACTCACATCGCCAACGCTGTGGATGTACGTACGTGGTGGTGATGTTGGAACGCGCTGTGGGCTGGGTGTGGTCCCACAGAAACCCGCCCCTCGGTGGGGAATCGTATAAAAGTCGGGACCCTGAGAGCAGAGGGGCAGTTGATCAAGCCGAAGACGAAGAACCAGTGAAGACTGAAGGCCCAGCTAGCTCGACCCGGGACTCCTCTGACCCGCTGCCCTTCGAAGGGCCGGGCAGAGCAAGCCGGTGGTACGACCCCAGAGCCGCGAAGGCCGGTGTCCTTTTCAGGCCGGATTCGTGTGTCTGGCGGTCGGACCTGTGTAGAGGAGTAAAACGGGGACGTGACGTCAGGTGTGCCGTTCAGCGCGATGACGTCACGTCTCCCGCGGTACTTAAGGGAGACCCCGTGACGTAAGCGGGGTCATCTCCTTGGTTCTTCGGTGAAGTCGCGTAGAAGGGAAATAATAAAATAATAAAAATAAAACATAAAATTATTCTCACGACGTTTCGGCCACAACGCAATCAGCCGTCCTCAGGTGAAGAACAGGTCTGTCACGTGAAGAACAGGGCTGTCGGAAAGACAGCATCTGAATGTTCATTCAATGTTCATTCAGACGCTGTCTTTCCGACAGACCTGTTCATTCAGACGCTGTCTTTCCGACAGACCTGTTCATTCAGACGCTGTCTTTCCGACAGACCTGTTCTTCACTGAGACGGCTGCTTGCGTTGTAGCCGAAACGTCGTGAGAATTATTTTATTATGTTTTATTATTATTATTTCATTATTTCCATTCTACGTGACTTTACGAAAGAACCAAGAAGATGAATCCTGCAGTCACGAAAGCTTTAAATCGAAATGTAAGCGGGGTCACTGTGGGAACGGGTAGAGTAAGCAGGGTGAAGAGGGAGCCAGTGGGTAGAGAGCGGATCGAATAGTGAGTCTGGGGAGAAGCCGGTGGTAGTAGCCGTAGAGGTGCTTCTCTCTCCGCTCGTGGAGTCGGCAGAGTCCCCGATCCGACACGAGAGAGAGACCAGAGCTAGCCGGTAGGGACCCGGACTCAGAGTAGGACCCCTACCCCCTGGGAGTTGTGTACCCTGCTGTTTAATATTGATAAGCTTTAATAAGATCATTGGTTTTTACCCTTCTATCTGGCAACAAAACTGACACCTTTTTTTTACAAGGAGTCATGTTTACATAGACCACAATACCTGCAGTCAAAATGCAAACAAAAAACATAATTCTGATAATGTGTGCACTGTCCTTGAAGTTGATTGGTCCACACCCGAGACAGCTTTCCTTAGAGCCTAGTCTCACATGGGTTGGACCAGATGACGCCAAAAGGCGCACAGGTATTGTGGTCTATGTAAACATGACTCCTTGTAACAAGTATAACCCGTAAAAACTAAGTTTTTCACTATAAATCCTTTATATGCGTGGCGGCTAGAGTCCTCTCGTCCTCTGGCTTGAGATAGCGGCAACCTATGGGTCAGATGATTGCATTGCACCATTAAGCAATTGGTAATTAAATATAATATTTTTGTCCTAAAAAGTGTAAATTTTTGAATATTTTTTTCACGAACATTAATTGTCACGCACAACGAGTCTGTGTGGCAAATGTCAGCTCGATTGGATCACGGGAAGTGGGTTAAAAAACGACCGAAAGATTTGCACGGTCCTAAGCAAGCAAGCAAGTGAACTTAATATAAAGGATTTTAAAAAAGGTGTCAGTTTTGTTGCCAGATAGAAGGGTAAAACAATTATCATATTTTTTTACTGGCAAACGAGGTTCCAATGGTGTAAAAGCTTTGATAAGCCCTGGCGAAAGCCCTGGACTTACCTCTGTCTCCGAGTGCGTCCGTGGGAGCTTCTCTACACCTGTGCCGAAGCTGGCCAGGTCAGTTCGTCTCCTTGAGAGGAAGATCGTAGGATGGAGGTAAGTAGGAGAGTTAACTTGGGACGTTCACTGGGGAATCACTTCCCTCGGTAGAACGGGTGAAGAGGCCCCTTACCTCTTCGAGTGTGAGCTGTTGAGTTGAGAATAACAAATGCGTGTTGCCTCAAGTTGAACCGTCTCTGTCGTCATGCAAGGCCACTACACACACATGATGTATGCTCTTTGGTTCTGTCGGTAAAGTCACGTAGGTGAAAATAAATTAAAATAAATCACGACGTTTCGGCGCTTGTGTTGCGCCCGAAACGTCGTGATTTTTTTTATTTTATGTTTCTACCTACGTGACTTTACCGAAAGAACCAAAGAGTATGGATTCCTGCAGTCACGAAACCTTCAGATCAACATTATGGATGGATGATTGATTGATAAAAAAAACTGTGAATAACCCAACCATTCGTAGATAAATCTGTGACTTAAAGCTTTCGTGCCTGCAGGCATACGAATTCCATGGGTCTATCGGTAAAGCCACGTAGATATAAAAATGTTAAAAAATATCACGACATTTCGATCGCAACACAAGCGATCGTCTTCAGGTGAGAAGAGAGAGAGAGAAAGCAGCAGCTTGTGTTGCGATCGAAACGTCGGGATTTTTTTTATATTTTTATGCTGCAAGGTGACACTGACGGCTGCTCTGTGCTTCCAGTGTTCAGGGGCCTGCTCAAGGCGCGGCTCCGGCTGGAGCACGCCATGTACCACACACATGTCGGTGATGTGCACGTCTTCTTCGAACGCTGGGGGCCGGACAAGCCCCTCTCTGCACCAGCGTGGACGGCACCTCGTGGTGTTCACCTTCTGAAGCGCTCGCTCGTCACCGTGGCGTGCGCGATGACCACCACCACCACGTGACTTTTATTTCGTGATGTGCGCGGTGCATTTAGCGCCACAGCGCGTGGATTTATAGCGATTCTTTGTTTGCTGGTGACTTTGTGTATTTCGTATCGGAATCGCCTCCAGTGCTGTTGCTGCTGGCGGAATAAAAGTTGTTAAAAAGTATAAAGTCTCTCCATCTCTCTCTCTCCTCTCGTCTCTGCCTTTTTTTAAATCCTTTATATTAAGTTCGCTTGCGTGCTTGCTTACGACCGTGCAAACCTTTCGGTCGTTTTTTAACCCACTTCCCGTGATCCAATCGAGCTGAGATTTTGCACACAGACTCGTTGTGCGAGACAATTAATGTTCGTGAAAAATGTTTTACAAAATTTTACACTGTTTAGGGAAAACAAATTAAATATTTAATTACCAATTGTTTAATACTGCAGACAATCATCTGACCCATATGTGGCAGCCATCTCAAGCCAGAGGACGAGAGGACTCTAGCCGCCACGCATATAAAGGATTTAGAATGAAAAACTTTGTTTTTACGGGTTTACTTATTCTGGTTGTAATCGCCGAAACGCAGCATCTGTAGACGCAGGAGAACAAAGATCTACGATTTCCCATCCCCTCCACCCACCCTCCTCCTCCTCTTCCACCTCCTCCTACTCCCACCATTGGCCCGCCGTGACCCCCACCCTCCCTCCTCCCTCCTGGTGTAGCCTCCAACGGAGTTTTGGGGCGAGCGCTTGTGAAGCGATGACGAAGCTACGATGAAGATCAAGGCACACTTCGATTAACGCGGGTGGCTACGTACGGTGCGAAAGAAGTTAGACGTGTGGACATGCATAGAGGCCCATAGACTCGTCACATAGAGACCATAGACTCATCACACAGAGACCCATGGACTCATCACACAGAGACCCATGGACTCATCAACAGAGACCCATAGACTCGTCACACAGAGACCCATGGACTTATCACACAGAGACCCATAGACTCATCACACAGAGACCCATAGACTCATCACACGGAGACCCATGGACTCATCACACAGATACCCATGACTCATCACACAGAGACCCATGGACTTATCACACAGAGACCCATGGACTTATCACACAGAGACCCATGGACTCATCACACAGAGACCCATGGACTCATCACACAGATACCCATAGACTTATCACACAGAGACCCATGGACTCATCACACAGAGACCCATGGACTTATCACACAGAGACCCATAGACTCATCACACGGAGACCCATGGACTCATCACACAGAGACCCATAGACTCATCACACAGAGACCCATGGACTTATCACACAGAGACCCATGGACTCGTCACACAGAGACCATGGACTCATCACACAGAGACCCATGGACTCGTCACACAGATACCCATAGACTCATCACACAGAGACCCATAGACTCATCACACAGAGACCCATAGACTTATCACACAGAGACCATGGACTCATCACACAGACCATAGACTCATCACACAGATACCATAGACTCGTCACACAGAGACCCATAGACTCATCACACAGAGACCCATGGACTTATCACACAGAGACCCATGGACTCATCACACAGAGAACCCATAGACTCACACAGAGACCCATGGACTTATCACACAGAGACCCATGGACTTATCACACAGAGACCCATAGACTCATCACACAGAGACCCATAGACTCACACAGAGACCCATGGACTCATCACACAGAGACCCATAGACTCACACAGAGACCCATAGACTCACCACAAGAGACCCATAGACTCATCACACAGAGACCCATGGACTCATCACACAGAGACCCATAGACTCANCACACAGACCATGGATCACACAGAGACCCATAGACTCATCACACAGAGACCATAGACTCACACAGACCCATAGACTCGCTCACACAGAGACCATAGACTCATCACACAGAGACCCATAGACTCACACACAGAGACCCATAGACTCGTCACACAGAACCCATGGACTCATCACACAGAGACCCATGGACTTATCACACAGAGACCCATGGACTCACACAGACCCATAGACTCATCACACGAGACCCATAGACTCACACAGAGACCCATAGACACAGAGACCCATGGACTCATCACACAGAGACCATAGATCACACAGAGACCCATAGACTCACTCACACAGAGACCCATAGACTCATCACACAGAGACCCATAGACTCATCACACAGACCCATAGACTCGTCACACAGAGACCCATAGACTCACAGAGACCCATAGATCACACAGAGACCCATAGACTCGTCACACAGAGACCCATGGACTCATCACACAGAGACCCATGGACTCATCACACAGAGACCCATAGACTCATCACACAGAGACCCATAGACTCATCACACAGACCCATAGACTCATCACACAGAGACCCATGACTCACCACACAGAACCCATGGACTCACACAGAGACCCATAGACTCATCACACAGAGACCCATAGACTCACTCACACAGACCCATAGACTCATCACAGAGACCCATAGACTCACACAGAGACCCATGGACTCNTCACACAGATACCATAGACTCATCACACAGATACCCATAGACTCGTCACACACAGACCCATAGACTCATCACACAGAGACCCATGGACTTATCACACAGAGACCATGGACTCATCACACAGAGACCCATGGACTCATCACACAGAGACCCATGGACTCGTCACACAGAGACCCATGACTCATCACACAGAGACCCATGGACTCATCACACAGAGACCCATGGACTCATCACACAGACCCATGGACTCATCACACAGAGACCCATAGACTCATCACACAGAGACCATGACTCATCACACAGAGACCCATGGACTCATCACACAGAGACCCATCACACAGAGACCCATGGATCACACAGAGACCCATAGACTCATCACACAGACCCATAGACTCATCACACAGAGACCCATGGACTCATCACACAGAGACCCATGGACTCATCACACAGAGACCCATGGACTCATCACACAGAGACCCATAGACTCATCACACAGAGACCCATAGACTCATCACACAGAGACCCATGGACTCATCACAGAGACCCATATACTCATCACACAGAGACCCATAGACTCATCACACAGAGACCCGTTGACTCATCACACAGAGACCCATGGACTCATCACACAGAGACCCATGGACTCATCACACAGAGACCCATGGACTCATCACACAGAGACCCATAGACTCACCACACAGAGACCCATGGACTCATCACACAGAGACCCATAGACTCATCACACAGACCCATGGACTCATCACACAGACCCATAGACTCATCACACAGAGACCCATGGATCACACAGCCATAGACTCATCNCACAGAGACCATAGACTCATCACACAGAGACCATAGACTCATCACACAGAGACCATGGATCACACAGACCATGGACTCATCACACAGAGACCCATGGACTCATCACACAGAGACCATAGACTCATCACACGAGACCCATAGACTCGTCACACAGACCCATGGATCACACAGAGACCCATAGACTCATCACACAGAGACCCATAGACTCATCACACAGAGACCCATGGACTCATCACACAGACCCATGGACTCATCACACAGAGACCATGGACTCATCACACGAGACCCATGGACTCATCACACGGAGACCCATAGACTCATCACACAGACCCATAGACTCGTCACACAGAGACCCATGGACTCATCAACAGAGACCCATAGACTCATCACACAGAGACCCATGGACTCATCACACAGAGACCCATGACTCATCACACAGAGACCCATAGACTCGTCACACAGAGACCCATAGACTCATCACAGAGACCATGGACTCATCCACAGAGACCCATGGACTCATCACAGAGACCCATGGACTCATCACACAGAGACCCATAGACTCACCACACAGAGACCATGGACTCATCACACNGAGACCCATGGACTCATCACACAGAGACCATAGACTCATCACACAGAGACCCATGGACTCACACAGAGACCCATAGATCACACAGACCCATACTCATCACACAGAGACCCATGGACTCATCACACAGAGACCCATAGACTCACACACAGAGACCCATGGACTCACACACAGAGACCCATGGACTCATCACACAGAGACCCATAGACTCATCACACAGAGACCATGGACTCATCACACAGACCCATAGACTCGTCACACAGACCCATGGACTCATCACACGGAGACCATAGACTCACACAGAGACCCATGGACTCATCACACAGAGACCGTGACTCATCACACAGAGACCATAGACTCATCACACAGAGACCCATAGACTCACACACAGACCATGACTCATCACACAGAGACCCATAGACTCATCACACAGAGACCCATAGACTCGTCACACAGAGACCCATGGACTCACACAGACCCATGACTCGTCACACAGACCCATGGACTCATCACACAGAGACCCATGGACTCATCACACAGAGACCCATGGACTCACCACACAGACCCATGGACTCACCACACAGAGACCCATGGACTCATCACACAGAGACCCATAGACTCATCACACAGAGACCCATGGACTCACCACACAGACCCATGGACTCATCACACAGAGACCCATGGACTCATCACACAGAGACCCATGGACTCATCACACAGAGACCCATAGACTCCTCACACAGAGACCCATAGACTCCTCACACAGAGACCCATGACTCATCACACAGAGACCCATGGACTCACCACACAGAGACCCATGGACTCACCACACAGAGACCCATGGACTCATCACACAGAGACCCATAGACTCATCACACAGAGACCCATGGACTCATCACACAGAGACCCATAGACTCATCACACAGAGACCCATGGACTCATCACACAGAGACCCATAGACTCACCACACAGAGACCCATGGACTCATCACACGAGACCCATAGACTCATCACACAGACCCATAGACTCATCACACAGACCCATAGACTCATCACACAGAGACCCATGGACTCATCACACAGAGACCCATGGACTCATCACACAGAGACCCATGGACTCATCACACAGAGACCCATAGACTCACCACACAGAGACCCATGGACTCATCACACAGACCCATGGACTCATCACACAGAGACCCATAGACTCATCACACAGAGACCCATGGACTCATCACACAGAGACCCATAGACTCATCACACAGAGACCCATAGACTCATCACACAGAGACCCATGGACTCATCACACAGAGACCATAGACTCACCACACAGAGACCCATGGACTCATCACACAGACCCATGGACTCATCACACAGAGACCCATAGACTCATCACACAGAGACCCATGGACTCATCACACAGAGACCCATAGACTCGTCACACAGACCCATGGACTCATCACACGGAGACCATAGACTCATCACACAGAGACCCATGGACTCATCACACAGAGACCCGTGGACTCATCACACAGAGACCCATAGACTCATCACACAGAGACCCATAGACTCATCACACAGAGACCCATGGACTCATCACACAGAGACCCATAGACTCATCACACAGAGACCCATAGACTCGTCACACAGAGACCCATGGACTCA
The DNA here is from genome assembly GCA_018977245.1 of Lethenteron camtschaticum. Lineage (NCBI taxonomy): Eukaryota > Metazoa > Chordata > Hyperoartia > Petromyzontiformes > Petromyzontidae > Lethenteron > Lethenteron camtschaticum. The sequence continues at coordinate 11,592,968 of MU249573.1, read as the reverse complement.
TCACACAGACCCATAGACTCGTCACACAGAGACCCATGGACTCATCACACAGAGACCCATGGACTCATCACACAGAGACCCATGGACTCACCACACAGAGACCGATGGACTCACCACACAGAGACCCATGGACTCATCACACAGAGACCCATAGACTCATCACACAGAGACCCATGGACTCACCACACAGAGACCCATGGACTCATCACACAGAGACCCATGGACTCATCACACAGAGACCCATGGACTCATCACACAGAGACCCATAGACTCCTCACACAGAGACCCATAGACTCCTCACACAGAGACCCATGGACTCCTCACACAGACCCATAGACTCCTCACACAGAGACCCATGGACTCATCACACAGAGACCCATAGACTCATCACACAGAGACCCATGGACTCATCACACAGATACCCATAGACTCATCACACAGAGACCCATGGACTCATCACACAGACCCATAGACTCACCACACAGAGACCATAGACTCATACTCATCACACGGAGACCCATAGACTCATCACACAGAGACCCATGGACTCATCACACNGACCCATAGACTCGTCACACAGAGACCCATAGACTCATCACACAGAGACCCATGGACTCACACAGAGACCCATGGACTCATCACACAGACCCATGGACTCATCACACAGAGACCCATAGACTCACCAACAGAGACCCATGGACTCATCACACAGAGACCCATGGACTCATCACACAGAGACCCATAGACTCATCACACAGAGACCCATGGACTCATCACACAGAGACCCATAGACTCATCACACAGAGACCCATAGACTCATCACACAGACCCATGGACTCATCACACAGAGACCCATAGACTCACCACACAGAGACCCATGGACTCATCACACAGAGACCCATAGACTCATCACACAGAGACCCATGGACTCATCACACAGAGACCCATAGACTCACCACACAGACCCATGGACTCATCACACAGAGACCCATGGACTCTCACACAGAGACCCATAGACTCATCACACAGAGACCCATGGACTCATCACACAGACCCATAGACTCGTCACACAGAGACCCATGGACTCATCACACGGAGACCCATAGACTCATCACACAGAGACCCATGGACTCATCACACAGAGACCCGTGGACTCATCACACAGAGACCCATAGACTCATCACACAGAGACCCATAGACTCATCACACAGAGACCATGGACTCATCACACAGAGACCCATAGACTCATCACACAGAGACCCATAGACTCGTCACACAGAGACCCATGGACTCATCACACAGAGACCCATAGACTCGTCACACAGAGACCCATGGACTCATCACACAGAGACCCATGGACTCATCACACAGAGACCCATGGACTCACCACACAGAGACCCATGGACTCACCACACAGAGACCCATGGACTCATCACACAGAGACCCATAGACTCATCACACAGAGACCCATGGACTCACCACACAGAGACCCATGACTCATCACACAGAGACCCATGGACTCATCACACAGAGACCCATGGACTCATCACACAGAGACCCATAGACTCCTCACACAGAGACCCATAGACTCCTCACACAGAGACCCATGGACTCATCACACAGAGACCCATGGACTCACCACACAGAGACCCATGGACTCACCACACAGAGACCCATGGACTCATCACACAGAGACCCATAGACTCATCACACAGAGACCCATGGACTCATCACACAGATACCCATAGACTCACACAGAGACCCATGGACTCATCACACAGAGACCCATAGACTCACCACACAGAGAGCCATAGACTCGTCACATGGACTCATCACAGAGACCCATAGACTCATCACACAGAGACCCATGGACTCATCACACAGAGACCCATAGACTCATCACACAGAGACCCATGGACTCATCACACAGAGACCCATAGACTCACCACACAGAGACCCATGGACTCATCACACAGAGACCCATGGACTCATCACACAGAGACCCATAGACTCATCACACAGAGACCCATGGACTCATCACACAGAGACCCATAGACTCGTCACACAGAGACCCATGGACTCATCACACGGAGACCCATAGACTCATCACACAGAGACCCATGGACTCATCACACAGAGACCCGTGGACTCATCACACAGAGACCATAGACTCATCACACAGAGACCCATAGACTCATCACACAGAGACCCATGGACTCATCACACAGAGACCCATAGACTCATCACACAGACCCATAGACTCGTCACACAGAGACCCATAGACTCATCACACAGAGACCCATAGACTCATCACACAGAGACCCATAGACTCGTCACACAGAGACCCATGGACTCATCACACAGAGACCCATAGACTCGTCACACAGAGACCCATGGACTCATCACACAGAGACCCATGGACTCATCACACAGAGACCCATGGACTCACCACACAGAGACCCATGGACTCACCACACAGAGACCCATGGACTCATCACACAGAGACCCATAGACTCATCACACAGAGACCCATGGACTCACCACACAGAGACCCATGGACTCATCACACAGAGACCCATGGACTCATCACACAGAGACCCATGGACTCATCACACAGAGACCCATAGACTCCTCACACAGAGACCCATAGACTCCTCACACAGAGACCCATGGACTCATCACACAGAGACCCATGGACTCACCACACAGAGACCCATGGACTCACCACACAGAGACCCATGGACTCATCACACAGAGACCCATAGACTCATCACACAGAGACCCATGGACTCATCACACAGATACCCATAGACTCATCACAGAGAGACCCATGGACTCATCACACAGAGACCCATAGACTCACCACACAGAGAGCCATAGACTCGTCACATGGACTCATCACACGGAGACCCATAGACTCATCACACAGAGACCCATGGACTCATCACACAGAGACCCATGGACTCACACACTGCATCGTGCGCTTTCAGTTACGCTTTCTGTGGCCGTCTGGAATNCTCTTCGTCCGATATAGGAACGCACTTGGAGCTGTGACACCTTTAAACATCACATCATCAGAGACGAACTAATTTCTTTAAAACTGCTTCTTGTTGTTGTTGTGTTTAGATTGTTGTCCTCGCCCTGTACCTCCGATTAGCATGGTTGGACGTACGGTGCGAAATAATTTCAACCACACATGGACTCAGATAGATTAAGTGACTGGAGTTCCATAGATCACACAGAGACCCATAAACCCAAACAGAGACCCATCGACTCACACAGAGACCCATCGACTCACACAGAGACCCATCGACTCACACTGAACTATCGACTCACACAGAGACCCNTCGACTCACACAGAGACCCTATATTCGCACAGAGACCCAGATCACACAGAGTAGACTCACACAGAGACCCAGACTCACACAGAGACCCATCGACTACACAGAGTGAGTGAGCGGAGTATGATCTCCTCCTGTTCTGCAGGTAAGTGAGTGGAGTTTGTGTGATCTCTCCCTGTTCTACAGAGGTGTGAGTGGAGTTTGTGTGATCTCCCCTGTTCTACAGAGTGAGTGGAGTTTGTGTGATCTCCCCTGTTCTACAGAGTGAGTGAGTGGAGTTGGTGTGATCTCCCCTGTTCTACAGAGTGAATGAGTGGAGTTTATGTGATCTCCCCTGTTTTACAGAGTGAGTGGAGTTTGTGTGATCTCCCCTGTTCTACAGAGTGAGTGAGTGAGTTTGTGTGATCTCCCCCTGTTCTACAGAGTGAGTGAGTGGAGTTTGTGTGATCTCCCCCTGTTCTACAGAGTGAGTGGAGTTTGTGATCTCCCCGTTCTACAGATGAGTGAGTGGAGTTTGTGTGATCTCCCCTGTTCTACAGAGTGAGTGGAGTTTGTGTGATCTCCCCTGTTCTACAGAGTGGAGTTTGTGTGATCTCCCCTGTTCTACAGGTGAGTGAGTGGAGTTTATATGATCTCCCCTGTTCTACAGAGTGCGTCAGTGGAGTTTGTGTGATCTCCCCTGTTTACAGAGTGAGTGAGTGCAGTTTGTGTGATCTCCCCTGTTCTACAGAGTGAGTGAGTGGAGTTTGTGTGATCTCCCCTGTTCTACAGAGTGAGTGAGTGGAGTTTGTGTGATCTCCCCTGTTCTACAGAGTGAGTGATGGAGTTTGTGTGATCTCTCCCTGTTCTACAGAGTGTGTGAGTGGAGTTTGTGTGATCTCCTCCTGTTCTACAGGTGAGTGAGTGGAGTTTGTGTGATCTCCCCTGTTCTACAGAGTGGAGTGAGTTTGTGTGATCTCCTCCTGTTCTACAGAGTGTGAGTGGAGTTTGTGTGATCTCCCGTTCTACAGAGTGAGTGGAGATTGTGTGATCTCATCCTGTTCTACAGAGTGAGTGAGTGGAGTTTGTGTGATCTCCCCTGTTCTACAGAGTGAGTGGAGTTTGTATGATATCCCCTGTTTACAGAGTGAGTGAGTGGAGTTTGTGTGATCTCCCCTGTTCTACAGAGTGAGTGGAGTTTGTGTGATCTCCCCTGTTCTACAGAGTGAGTGAGTGGAGTTGGTGTGATCTCCCCTGTTCTACAGAGTGAGTGGAGTTTGTGTGATCTCCCCTGTTCTACAGAGTGAGTGGAGTTTGTGTGATCTCCCCCTGTTCTACAGAGTGAGTGGAGTTTGTGTGATCTCCCCTGTTCTACAGAGTGAGTGGAGTTTGTGTGATCTCCCCTGTTCTACAGAGTGAGTGTGTGGAGTTGGTGTGATCTCCCCTGTTCTACAGAGTGAATGAGTGGAGTTTGTGTGATCTCCCCNTGTTCTACAGAGTGAGTGAGTGGAGTTTGTGTGATCCCCCCTGTTCTACAGAGTGAGTGGAGTTTGTGTGATCTCCCCTGTTCTACAGAGTGAAGTTTGTGTGATCTCCCCCTGTTCTACAGAGTGAGTGAGTGGAGTTTGTGATTTCCCCTGTTCTACAGAGTGAGTGGAGTTTGTGTGATCTCCCCTGTTCTACAGAGTGGAGTTTGTGTGATCTCCCCTGTTCTACAGAGTGGAGTTTGTATGATCTCCCCTGTTCTACAGAGTGCGTGAGTGGAGTTTGTGTGATCTCCCCTGTTCTACAGAGTGAGTGAGTGAGTTTGTGTGATCTCCCCTGTTCTACAGAGTGGAGTTTGTGTGATCTCCCCTGTTCTACAGAGTGAGTGAGTGGAGTTTGTTGATCTCCCCCNTGTTCTACAGAGTGAGTGAGTGGAGTTTGTGTGATCTCCCCTGTTCTACAGAGTGAGTGAGTGTAGCTTGTGGATCTCCCCCTGTTCTACTGAGTGGAGTTTGTGTGATCTCCCCCTGTTCTACAGAGTGAGTGAGTGGAGTTTGTGTGATCTCCCCTGTTCTACAGAGTGAGTGGAGTTTGTGTGATCTCCCCTGTTCTACAAGTGGAGTTTGTGTGATCTCCCCTGTTCCACAGAGTGAGTGATGGAGTTTGTGTGATCTCCCCTGTTCTACAGAGTGAGTGGAGTTTGTGTGATCTCCCCTGTTCTAGAGAGTGAGTGAGTGGAGTGTGTGTGATCTCCCCTGTTCTACAGAGTGAGTGAGTGTAGTTTGTGTGATCTCCCCCTGTTCTACAGAGTGAGTGAGTGGAGTTTGTTTGATCTCCCCTGTTCTACAGAGTGAGTGGAGTTTGTGTGATCTCCTCCTGTTCTACAGAGTGAGTGAGTGTAGTTTGTGTGATCTCCCCTGTTCTACAGAGTGAGTGAGTGGAGTTTGTTTGATCTCCCCTGTTCTGCAGGTAAGGCCCACCTGAGCTGTTTAGCTGTTTTTCGGAAGCGACCTGGCCACCAATGACAGCTCAACGTAGTGGTGGCTTGTAGAGCAGCAGCCGGACACGGAGAAAGATCCACGCGACCACGGCGGGAGAGAGAGACACGCAAACTCCAGATACACAGCAGCAGGCGTCGTCAGGGTAAGGACTGAGCCCACGACCTCCTGTACACCAGGCGAGGTAGTTAACATCTCACCACAGGGAGAGAGAGACACGCAAACTCCAAATACACAGCAGCAGGCGTCAGGGTCGGGATCGAACCCACGACCTCCTGCACACAGGCGAGGTGGTTATCATCTCCTAGCCACCGCTGCACCCCAAATACACGCTTGCCCCTATACAAGATATGCAGTACATCGTGTACACAACATCATCTTTGTAATCATACACACGCACAAAGGCAAAGATCTCCCGTATAGCCTTAACAGACTGTTGGGGCAAGTGTTGTTAGCGAAGGGGTGGGTGGCCAGCACCACGCCCGGCCGCCTTTGTCTCCCCAGTGGCGATGTTTACTACACAGCGCACCAGGTACTCATTTGAGGCTGAGTTGACCTAGGGAGGAGTCCGAGGACCTGGTCAGATATTTGTAACGGACTTTGGCCGTGAGCGGGAATCGATCCGGGGCGGCCAGGTTTGGTAGCGCAGTGCGCTAACCGCTGCGCCACCGCTCCCCACACGCATACATATAGCAAAGACAAAGATCCCCGTGTAGCCTTAACAGACTGTTAGGGCAAGTGATGTTAGCGAGTAGCAGCAGCACCTGTGAAGGTGACAAAGACAAAGATCCCCGTGTAGCCTCTAACAGACTGACGGGGCAAGTGCTGTTAGCGAGTAGCAGTAGTACCTGCGAAATGCCGGCACTAGCGACTCCTTTGTCTTACGCATCGGGTACTCATTTGAGGCTGAGTCGACCTAAGGGAGGCCCGGGGAAATCATCACTTGTGTTGGTGGCCGTGAGCGGGAGTCGAGATCTGGTAGCTGGGCTCGTGGCGCAATGCGCTAACCATTGCGCCACCGCTCACCATATACATACACACACATAAATATACATACACACACATGCACATATACACAAGACAAAGATCCCCGTGTAGCCTCTAACAGACTGTTGGGGCGAGTGCTGTTTGCGAGCACCCATGAAAGCCGGCACGGAAGAACCACGCCCGGCCGCCTTCGTCTCCCCATTGCCGATGTTTGCTACACACTGCACCAGGTACTCATTTCAGGCTGAGTCGACCTAGGGATGCCTAGTACCGGTTCACACACACACAGACACACGCGTATACACACACACGTGTACACACACACGGGTACACACACGACACAAACACACACACACGTGTACACACAAGTGTACACACGTACACACGTGTACACACACACGCGTACACACATACGTGTACACACACGCGTACACACACACGCGTACACGCGTACACACGTACACACACACACACACGTGTACGTGTACACACACGTGTACACACACACGTGTACACACACATACACGTACACACATGCACGCGTACACACACACGCGTGCACACACGTGTACACACACACACGTGTCGCTAGCTGCGTATCGGCCACCAGAACCCCAACACAACCTCAGCGACGAACGGGCCTCCTTCCACCACCACCAGCACCACCTCCCTAGGTGGACTCAGCCCTAACGAGCGCACTGTGGCCTGGCGCGGTGTGTGTGGGTCCCAACACGATCCCACCCGGTTCCAGCGGTCGTTCCTCGCTTCTTCGTGAGCGACTCTGCAACAAGCAGCAATTCCCTCCCCCCCCCCCNAAACATTCTGTCGAGGCTAGAACTAAACTAAAACTAAAGTACATGATTCATTAGAACGCGTCCTTTTCTTTTTAAACCGGCCCAACTGCTGAGATATTTAATAGCTCGTTTCGAGAAGCGACCCTGGCGATGGCCAACCACCACCATCACCACCATCATCACCATCACGCGGACATTTATAGCGGTAGCTAAATCATTCTGAACGCGCCGTTGATGTCGATTCTAAATGTGGAGGGAGGAGGGAACTCGGATGAGCTCGGAGAAAAATCCACGCGACCACGGGTGGATGGAGAGAGACACGCAAACTTCAAATATACAGCAGCAGGCGTCGTCAGGGGTCAGGATCGAACCCACGACCTCCTGTACACCAGGCGAGGTAGTTAACATCTCCTATCCACCGTGATGATGATGAGAGAGAGACACGCAAACTCCAAATATACAGCAGGTGTCGTCAGGGGTAGGATCGAACCCACGACCTCCTGTAGACCAGGCGAGGTAGTTAACATCTCCTAGCCATCATGATGATGATGAGAGACACGCAAACTCCAAATATACAGCAGGTGTCGTCAGGGTAGGGATCGAACCCGCGACCTCCTGCACACCAGGCGAGGTAGTTAACATCTCCTAGCCACCGTGATGATGATAGAGAGACACGCAAACTCCAAATATACAGCAGGCATCGTCGGGTAGGGTCGAACCCACGACCTCCTGTACACCAGGCGAGGTAGTCAACATCTCCTAGGCACCGTGATGATGATGATGAGAGACACACAAACTCCAAATATACAGCAGCAGGCATCGTCAGGTGTCAGGATCGAACCCACGACCTTCTGTACACCTGGCGAGGTAGTCAACATCTCCTAGCCACCGTGATGATGATGATGAGAGAGAGACACACAAACTCCAAATATACAGCAGCAGGCGTCGTCAGGATTCGGGTTCGAACCCACGACGACCTCCTGCACACCAGGCGAGGTAGTGCAGAGCTGTGTAGGGGGCGAGGTGTGTGGGGGGGGGTTCCTAGGAGGAAAGGGAGGCCGAAAGGGGGCCCCGGCGTCACTCACCATCCACCAGGTCCGAGCCGAGATGTCGTAACAGAGTTGCCACTTCACCGATCCGTCGGCTGCGGTAGCGGCGTGCCGAGACATCATCGCGGGCAGCAGCAGCAGTAGCAGCAGCAGTAGCAGCAGCAGTAGTAGTAGCAGTAGCAGCAGCAGCAGTAGCAGCAGCAGCAGTAGTAGCAGCAGCAGTAGCAGCAGTAGCAGCAGCAGTAGCAGCAGCAGCAGCAGCAGCAGCTCCCGCCGCTAACCGCTCACCGCAAGCGGTGCGGGCGATCGAACGAACTCGGCCGGGCTAACACAGCGCAGCCGGCTCACCGGTTACGGGCGAGTCGGTGAGTGGGTGGGTGGATGGGTGGGTGGGTGAGTGAGTGGGTAGGTGGTGAGTGAGTGGGTGAGTGGGTAGGTGGGTGAGTGAGTGGTGGGTGAGTGGTTGAGTGGGTGAGTGAGTGAGTGGAGTGAGTGGTGAGTAAGCGTGTGAGTGAGTAGAGTGGGTGAGTGGTGAGTGAGTGAGCGTGTGAGTGAGTGAGTGGTGAGTGAGTGGTGATTGAGTGAGCGTGTGAGTCAGTAGAGTGAGTGAGTGGTGAGTGAGTGGTGAGTGAGTGAGTGGAGTGAGTTCGATATGAGCCAAGAGGAGGGAGCGGAGCGAGCGAGCTAGTTGCGATCGGATGTGCTGTGGAGACCCAAACAATATGAACTCCGATTCGTCTTTTCTTCTGTTGTTGTTGATGTTGTGCTGCTGTTGTTGTTGTTGTTGCTGCTGCAAAAGTGGCGGTTCGGACACGGAGGTGGAGAGTTGAACCAATGGGTAAATCTGGCACACAGCAAAAAATACCGAGGGGGTTGGAGGGGGTGGGAGGGGGGTAGAGCGAGGTGGGTGGGAGGGGGGTAGAGCGAGGTGGGTGGGTTGGGTGTGGGGAGAGAGAGTTGCGTTGGGTCAGGCTGTCGGTCGGTCAGCGAGACACACACCGACAGACAATTGGCTTCAGTCGGCACGGGCTATTTAGTCGGTCAGCCAGATCGATAACCAGCTGATCAACAAAGCGATCAATCAATAAAGTCACACGGTCAACCGAATCGTTGATCAGCCGGCCCGCTGGGCAGTCGGTCGGTGGCTCGGGACGATCACGACGGGCCGAGTGAGCGGGGCGGTCAAAAAATCGGCCGGCCGCTCAATCGGTTCTGAGACTTCTCCGTGACTCGGGGCTCAGCCGGGCGTCAGGGGTCTGGCCGCGAGGCGGTCCGGCGGTCGGCCAGACAGACAGGAGGGGGGCGACTGCCGGCGGTCCTGGCGAGTCGCACTGCGGGAAAACGACAAACGCCGCCGCCGTCGAGCGAGCGAGCGGGAGGGACCCCGAACTAATCTCGAGCCGCTCAGCCCCCTCGCGACGAGTCGCGTCGCCTCGCCGCCTTCAGCGCGAGCCAACCGGGTGGTTGGCCCGCTCAGGCAGCCAGCCAGTCAGTCAGTCAGCCAGTCAGCCACTCAGTCAGTCAGTCAGCCAGTCAGTCAGCCAGCCAGACAGTCAGACAGCCAGTCAGTCAGCCAGTCAGTCAGTCAGACAATTAACCAATCAGACAGCCAGCCAGCCAGTCAGACAGCCAACCAGTCAGACAGCCGAGCCGAGCCGGCCGGCTCACGCAAATCAACCAATCAGCTGGTCAGTCAGTCAAACAATCAACCAATCAGCCAGGCAGTCAGCCAGCCAGTCAGTCAAACAATCGACCAATCAGCCAACCAGTCAGACAGACAGTCAGTCAGACGATCAACCAATCAGCCAACCAGTTAGACAGCTAGTCAGTCAAACAATTAACCAATTAGCTAGCCAGTCAGTCAACTAATTGACCAATCAGCTGGCCAGTTAAAAGCCCAGCCTGCCAGTCAGTCAGCTCGTCAATTCACCGGCGAGTCAGTCAGCTATCTAGTGAAACAATGAGAACATTCGAACAGCAAGTCAAAGGGTCGGCGAGTCAAGAAACAAACCAGTCAGTCAGGCAGGCGGCGAGTCAAGCAGCCAGTCGGTACGCCAGCCAGTCCAACAGTAGAGACAGCCGACCGATCAGGAGAACCCGGCCAGTCAGGTGACATTCACCAGTCAGCCGAGTGAGTAGCCAGCCAGCACACCCGGGCAGCTCGGGCGAGTCAGTCCACGCCGGCCAGTCCAGTCAGTAAACTCAGCGGCAGCAGCAGCAGCAAAGGCAACAGCAGTAGCAGTCGAGGCAGCAGAAGTAGAGGCAGCAGCAGCAGTAGCAGCAGCAGTAGAGGCAGCAGCAGTAGAGGCAGCAGCAGTAGAGGCAGCAGCAGCAGGAGAGTCGACAACAGCAGCAGTAGAGGCAGCAGCAGCAGCAGTAGAGGCAGCAGCAGTAGCAGCAGCAGCAGAAGCAGCAGCAGTAGAGGCAGCAGCAGCAGCAGTAGAGGCAGCAGCAGCAGTAGAGGCAACAGCAGCAGCAGCAGAGGCAACAGCAGCAGCAGTAGAGGCAACAGCAGCAGCAGCAGAAGCAACAGCAGCAGAAGCAAAAGCAGAAGCAACAGCAGTAGAGGCAGCAGCAGTAGCAGCAGCAGCAGCAGTAGAGGCAGCAGCAGTAGCAGTAGAGGCAGCAGCAGTAGAGGCAGCAGCAGCAGAAGCAACAGCAGTAGAGGCAGCAGCAGTAGCAGCAGCAGTAGAGGCAGCAGCAGTAGAGGCAGCAGCAGCAGAAGCAACAGCAGTAGAGGCAGCAGCAGTAGAGGCAGCAGCAGCAGAGGCAACAGCAGCAGCAGCAGCAGTAGAGGCAACAGCAGCAGTAGAGGCAACAGCAGTAGCAGCAGCAGTAGAGGCAACAGCAGCAGCAGCAGCAGTAGAGGCAACAGCAGCAGAGGCAACAGCAGTAGCAGCAGTAGAGGCAACAGCAGTAGCAGCAGTAGAGGCAACAGCAGTAGCAGCAGCAGTAGAGGCAACAGCAGCAGCAGCAGCAGTAGCAACAGCAGCAGCAACAGCAGCAGAGGCAACAGCAGCAGCAGCAGCAGTAGAGGCAGCAGCAGCAGAGGCAACAGCAGCAGAGGCAGCAGCAGTAGTAGCAGCAGTAGAGGCAACAGCAGCAGCAGCAGCAGTAGAGGCAACAGCAGCAGAGGCAACAGCAGCAGAGGCAACAGCAGCAGCAGCAGCAGTAGCAACAGCAGCAGAGGCAACAGCAGCAGAGGCAACAGCAGCAGCAGCAGCAGTAGATGCAGCAGCAGCAGAGGCAACAGCAACAGCAGTAGAGGCAACAGCAGTAGCAGCAGCAGTAGAGGCAGCAGCAGCAGAGGCAACAGCAACAGCAGCAGAGGCAACAGCAGCAGCAGCAGCAGTAGAGGCAGCAGCAGCAGAGGCAACAGCAACAGCAGCAGAGGCAACAGCAGCAGCAGCAGCAGTAGAGGCAGCAGCAGCAGAGGCAACAGCAGCAGAGGCAACAGCAGTAGCAGCAGCAGTAGAGGCAACAGCAGCAGAGGCAACAGCAGCAGCAGAGGCAGCAGGAGCAGAGGCAACAGCAGCAGCAGAGGCAACAGCAGCAGTAGAGGCAACAGCAGCAGCAGCAGCAGTAGAGGCAACAGCAGCAGAGGCAACAGCAGCAGTAGAGGCAGCAGCAGCAGAGGCAACAGCAGCAGCAGAGGCAACAGCAGCAGCAGAGGCAACAGCAGCAGCAGCAGTAGAGGCAACAGCAGCAGAGGCAACAGCAGCAGCAGTAGAGGCAGAAGTAGAGGCAACAGCAGCAGCAGTAGAGGCAGAAGTAGAGGCAACAGCAGCAGCAGTAGCAGCAGCAGTAGTAGAGGCAACAGCAGCAGAGGCAACAGCAGCAGACAACAGCAGCAGCAGCAGTAGAGGCAGCAGCAGCAGAGACAACAGCAGCAGTAGAGGCAACAGCAGCAGCAGTAAGACAACAGCAGCAGTAAGGCAACCAGTAGAGCAGCAGCAGTAGTAGAGCAACAGCAGCAGCAGTAAGGCAACAGCAGTAGAGGCAGCAGAGAGTAGAGGCAACAGCAGTAGCAGTGAGAGCAGCAGTAGAGGCAACAGCAGCAGCAGAGGCAAAGCAGTAGCAGTAGAGGCAGCAGCAGTAGAGGCACAGCAGCAGTAAGTANAGGCAGCAGTAGAGGAGCAGCAGCAATAGAGGCAGCAGTAGCAGTAGTGAGAACAGCAGCAGTAGAGGCAGCAGCAGTAGCAGTAGTAGAGCAAAGCAGCAGTAGAGGCAACAGCCAGTAGTAGAGGCAGCAGCAGCAGTAGAGGCAGCAGCAGCAGTAGAGGCAACAGCAGCAGTAGAGGCAGCAGTAGTAGAGGCAACAGCGAGTAAGGCAGCAGCAGTAGCAGTAGTAGAGGCAACAGCAAGTAGAGGCACAGCGAGTAGAGGCAACAGCAGCAGTAAGGCAACAGCGAGTAGAGCAACAGCAGTAGAGGCAGCAGCAGTAGAGGCAACAGCAGCAGTAGAGGCCAGCAGCAGTAGAGGCAACAGCAGCAGTAGAGGCAACCAGTAGAGGCAGGCAGTAGTAGGGCAACACAGTAGAGGCAACAACAGCAGTAGAGGCAACAGCAGCAGCAGCAGTAGAGGCAGCAGCAGCAGTAGCAGCAGCAGTAGCAGTAGATGCAGCAGCAGCAGCAGTAGTAGAGGCAGCAGCAGTAGTAGCAGCAGTAGCAACAGTAGCAGCAGTAGTAGTAGCAGCAGTAGCAGCAATAGAGGCAGCAGCAGCAGCAGTAGTGGTAGCAGCAGCAGCAGTAGCAACAGCAGTAGCAGCAATAGAGGCAGCAGCAGCAGCAGTAGTAGTAGCAGCAGCAGTAGTAGCAGCAGCAGTAGCAGCAGTAGTAGTAGCAGCAGTAGCAGCAGTAGCAGCAGCAGTAGAGGCAGCAGCAGCAGTAGTAGCAGCAGCAGTAGTAGCAGCAGAGTAGTAGTAGCAGCAGCAGTAGTAGTAGCAGCAGTAGAGGCAGCAGCAGTAGTAGCAGCAGTAGCAACAGTAGCAGCAGTAGCAGCAGTAGCAACAGTAGCAGCAGTAGCAGCAGCAGTAGCAGCAGCAGCAGTAGCAGCAGCAGAGTAGCAGCAGCAGTAGTAGCAGCAGTAGCAGCAGTAGAGGCAGCAGCAGTAGTAGCAGCAGTAGCAGCAGTAGCAGCAGCAGTAGCAGCAGTAGATGCAGCAGCAGCAGTAGCAGTAGATGCAACAGCAGCAGCAGTAGTAGCAGCAGTAGCAGCAGTAGCAGCAGCAGTAGCAGCAGTAGAGGCAGCAGCAGCAGTAGTAGCAGCAGTAGCAGCAGTAGAGGCAGCAGCAGTAGCAGCAGTAGAGGCAGTAGAGGCAGCAGTAGTAGAGGCAGCAGCAGTAACAGCAGCAGTAGCAGCAGTAGCAGCAGCAGCATTCGAGGCAGCAGCAACAGCAGCAGCAGTCGAGGCAACAGCAACAGCAGCAGCAGTAGCAGTAGAGGCAGCAACAGCAGCAGCAGTAGTAGCAGCAGCAGCAGTAGTAGAGGCAGCAGCAGCAGCGCACGGCGCTCCGGAGTCGGCCCGAGCTCTGGGGGACACCGTCCTCACGTGTCCCCGTGTCTCATGTTGTGTCTCACGTGTCCCCGTGTCCCCGTGTCTCCGTGTCCCCATGTCTGTGTCTCCGTGTCCCCGTGTCCTTGTTCCCGTGTCCCGTGTCTCACGTGTCCCGTGTCTCACGTGTCCCCGTGTCTCCGTGTCCTTGTTCCCGTGTCCCCGTGTCTCACGTGTCCTTGTTCCGTGTCCCCGTGTCTCACGTGTCCCGTGTCTCACGTGTCCCCGTGTCTCCGTGTCCCGTGTCCTTGTTCCCGTGTCCCCGTGTCTCACGTGTCCTTGTTCCCGTGTCCCCGTGTCTCACGTGTCCCCGTGTCTCACGTGTCCCGTGTCTCCGTGTCCTTGTTCCCGTGTCCCCGTGTCTCACGTGTCCTTGTTCCCGTGTCCCGTGTCTCACGTGTCCCCGTTCNCCGTGTCCCCGTGTCCTTGTTCCCGTGTCCCCGTGTCTCCGTGTCCTTGTTCCCGTGTCCCCGTGTCTCCGTGTGTCGTGTCTCGTATCTCTCGTGTCTCACGTCTCGTGTCGTGTCTCCGTGTGTCATGCCGTGTCTCACGTCTCGTGTGTCTCGGCGCAGCACGCGCGCGAGTCTCCGCGCTGTCTCTGTGCTTCTGGAGTCGGCGCGGCAGAGACGGCGTGGAGCGGAGAGGGTTGGTGAGCAACGGGTGTGTGAGTGTGTGTGTGTACCTGTGTGTGTACCTGTGTTNGTGTGTACCTGTGTGTGTGTACCTGTGTGTGTGTACCTGTGTGTGTGTACCTGTGTGTGTGNACCTGTGTGTGTGTGTTGTTGCGTGTGTACCTGTGTGTGTGTGTGGTGTGTNAGTGTACCTGTGTGTGTGNGTGGTGTGTGTGTGTACCTGTATGTGTGTGTGTGTGTACCTGTGTTTTTGTGTGTTCTTGTGTGTGTGTGAGTGTGTGAGTGTGTGTGTGTGTGTGTGTAGCTGTGTGTGTGTACCTGTGTGTGTGTACTGCGGTAGTGTAGTGGTTAGCGCTACGCTGCGCTACGAACCCGGCGACCCGAGTTCGATTCCCGCTCACGGCAAAGACCAGTGACGATTATCTGAACTGGTCACGGGCCTCCCCTAGGTCGACTCAGCCTCAAATGAGTACCTGATGCGGTTTGCAAACACCGCCACTCGGGAGAGAAAGGCGACCGGGCATGGTGCTGGCCCATGTACTTGAGACCAGGACCTACCGTGGAGCTGATCTGCCCACTGACCATTGACTTATCATCTGTAAGATGCACCTGCCATTCTTCCACTCCGGTGGTGGNTGTACATCCAGGACGCCATTCAAACCCATAGTGGCGTGGTCTCAGCTAGCTGATGAAAGTTGCAAGCGAGAATTTCATAATAGCTTGCGGTTGGGGTTGGCATCGTCCCCACTCCTCCTGATGTCGAGGGGAAATGGGCAATGTTTGTACTGTGGCTCATGCAGCTGAAATGGCTGCTTTGGGTACATGGTCCAGACCTCCTCAGAGATCCTGGCTGACAGAGGAAGTGTTCAAGCGACAACGAGCGGAGCGCTGGTGGCTAAAGCACAGCAATTTGGCACAGTAGGGGGCACAGGTGGTGCATCAGGCAGTCGTCTCAGTCAGTCGACCCGTGGCACCTGGGTCTGCCCCGTGACCGTCCTGCCAGCGGGCGTTCGACACTTCACGTGGCCTCAAGGTGCACATGACCTGGCACAAGCGTCGTGGTGACGTCACCGCTACTTAGTGGCGAATGGCGGTTGTTGTGTTGTGTGTACCTGTGTGTGTGTGTGTGGGGAGCAGTGGTGCAGCGGTTAGGGCTCTGCGCTACGAACCTGGCGGCCTGAGTTTGAGTCCCGATCACGGCCAACAACAACAACACATGTAGACTTCATTCGATAGGCGACGTTTCGGGCAATAGCCCTCGTGCGTCGAACCAACCACCACAACTATCACAACTATCACAACTATCACAACTATCACAACCACAACAACCACCACCACGACCACCACTACTGCCACCACCACAGCCACCACATCACACAAACACGACCCTCCACTCTCCACGCAATTCCCCCCACCTCTACCCCCCCACCTCTACCCTCCCCCACCTCCCCCCACCTCCACCGTTTCCCCCCCCACCATCTCTCTCCCCTCACCTCCTCACCCCAACCTGATTCACGTGGATCCCATCCCTCCTCCAATCACCCACTCCGCCCCTCCCTCCATCCACCCGATTCACTCCACCCCCCTCCCCCCACCCNTCCCCCACCCCTCCCCCTCACCCCTCCCCCACTGATCCCCCCTCCCCCATCCAGGTGGTCTCAGCAACGCGCCGCGGTTCCCTGCGTCCGACAGCTGCGCCACCGCTCCTCGTGCACGCGGATACGCGACACGCGCGCGCGCGCGCACGCGGCTGTTAGCGAGACCTATTAAGGTCCGGCACAGGTGGGGGGGGGCACGGGGGGGCGGGGGGGGGGCTCGTGGGCAAATGACGTCATCGCCACCTCCACCTCTCATGCAGATCCTGCGATGCAACGAGTTGTTGACTACCTCGCCTGGTGTGCAGGAGGTCGTAGGTTCGACCCGACTTTGACACCTGCTGTATATTTGGAGTTTGCGTGTCTCTCTCCATCATCATCATCATCACGGTGGCTAGGAGATGTTGACTACCTCGCCTGGTGTGCAGGAGGTCGTGGTTCGATCCGACTCTGCACCTGCTGTATATTTGTAGTTTGCGTGTCTCTCTCATCATCATCATCACGGTGGCTAGGAGATGTTGACTACCTCGCCTGGTGTATAGGAGGTCGCGGGTTCGATCCCGACCCTTACGCCTGCTGCTGTTTATTTGGAGTTTGCGTGTCTCTCTCTCCCTCATCATCATCACGGTGGCTAGCAGATGTTAACTACCTCGCCTGGTGTACAGGAGGTCGCGGGTTAGATCCCGACCTGACAATGCCTGCCGCATACTTGGAGTTTGCGTGTCTCTTTCTCTATCATCATCACGGAGGCTAGGGATGTTAATTACCTCGCCTGGTGTGCAGGAGGTTGTGGGTTCGACCCGACCTTGACGCCTGCCGTATATTGGAGTTTGCGTGTCTCTCTCCCATCATCATCATCACGGTGGCTAAGAGATGTTGACTACCGCCTGGTGTACAGGAGGTGGGGTTCGACCCCGATCCTGACGATGCCTGCTGCTGTATATTTGGAGTTACTCCGGGGGTCCTCCGGTTTTTCCCCTCCGGATTTAGAATGAACGTCACCGCGCGTTTCGAGTTTTTGTCGGCTGCTGTAAATGTCCGCGTGATGAGCCGCCTCGTTCAGCTGTCATTTGTGAGGGGAAAGACGCTTCTGAAAAAGAGCCACATCGCCCACTGGGCCTTACCTGGTCAAATAGTTTATGTATCGACGCAATGATATCTCTAATTCTCGCTAGAGAGAGTGATGCAGGGGCTTCTCTCTATATATATAGAGACAGGTCCCACTCTCTTATCCCAGACAAACACACTCACACACACATATACACACACAGACACACACAGATACACACACACAGACACACACAGACACACACATAGCACACCACACACACNGACACACACACAACACACAGAACACACACAGACNCACACACACNGACCACACACACACACACAGACACACACACANACACACAACACTCTGACACACAAGGCACAGTGACACACACATGACACACACAGAACACACACAGAACACACACACACACTACACACACTGACACACACACACAAGAACACACTGACAACACACATGACACCACANACACACACACACACACACATGACACACACCACACACTGACACACANACCACACACAGACACACCACACANTGCTGACACACACACACTGGCACACTGACACACACACACACTGACACACTGACAGAGCACACCACACACAGAGAGCAAATCTCGCGGTCTCGGCAAGAAAGGGCCGCGTCATCGGGGGACGGCGGAGGGGGGGCTTCAAAGCGCCACTGAGTTGGTGACCTCGNGATCAGCGGCAGGAGGAGGAGGTGGAGGAGGAGGTGGGGGGGAGGGCAGGTGGGAGGNGGAGTGGAGAGGAAGGAGGAGGGTGAGGAGGGGAGGATGGAGGAGGAGGNGGAGAGGGCTGGAGGGAGNTGAGGAAGNGAGGAGGTGGAGGTGGAGGGAGGAGGGAGGNGNTGGGGACGGAGGAGGTGGAGGAGGTGNAGGAGGNGGAGGAGGAGAGNAGGTGNAGGAGGTAGGAGAGGAGTGGAGGAGGAGGTGGAGTAGGAGGGGAGGAGGTGGAGGAGTGTGGAGAGGAGGCTGGAGGAGGGGAGGTGAGAGTGGAGGGGAGGAGGTGGAGGCTGGGNAGGAGGTGGAGGAGGAGGAGGGGAGGAGGTGGTGGAGGAGGAGGTGGAGGAGGTNGAGTGAGANGTGGAGNAGGGAGGAGGTGGAGGAGGAGGAGGAGGGNTGGAGAGGGGAGTGGCAGGAGGTGGTGAGGGTGGAGGAGGAGGAGGAGGGGAGGAGNTGAGGAGGAGGAAGGTGGAGGAGGAGGTGGAGGAGGTGGAGGAGAGGAGNAGGAGGAGGGTGGAGGAGGAGGAGGAGGAGGTGAAGAAGNGAGAGGCTAGGAGGAGGAGGAGGAGGTGGAGGAGGGAGGAGGAGNAGNTGGAGAGGAGAGGGAGGAGAGGAGAGGGGAGNAGAGGGGAGNAGGAGGAGGGCAAGGAGTGGAGAGTGAAGGTGGAGGAGTGGTGGAGGCAGTAGGAGGGGGAGGAGAGNGGAGGAGAGNAGGAGGAGGTGGTGNAGGAGTAGGGGAGGGAGGGGAGNAGGNGTGGAGGAGAGGAGATGGAGGAGGTGGAGGAGNNNGTGGAGGAGAGGTGGAGGAGGTGGGAGGAGGTGGAGGAGGTGGTGGAGGGGAGGAGGAGNTGGAGGAGGAGGAGGAGGAGGAGGGGGGAGGAGGAGGAGGAGGGGAGGAGGAGGAGAGGAGGTGGAGGAAANGGAGTGGTGNAGGGAGGAGGAGGAGGGAGGAGAGGTNGTGGCTAGGAGGAGAGGAGGTAGGAGGTAGAGGAGGTGGAGGAGGAGGAGGAGGAGGTNAGAGGGGTGGAGAGGAGGTGGGGAGGTACAGGAGGGGTGGAGGAGGAGGAGGAGGAGGGAGAGGAGGTGGAGGAGGAGGTGGAGGAGGNGGAGGAGGTGGGAGGGGGAGGAGGAGTGGAGGAGGAGGAGGAGGTGGAGGAGGCCAGGTGGTGGAGGAGGAGGTGGAGGGGTGGAGGAGGAGGAGGTGAGGAGGAGGAGGTGGAGGAGGCACGGTGGAGGAGGAGGAGGAGGGTGNAGGAGGTGGAGGAGGAGGAGGAGGAGGTGGAGGAGAGGAGGAGGTGGTGGAGGAGGAGGAGGAGGAGGTGGTGGANGAGGAGGAGGAGGAGGAGGTGGAGGAGGAGAGGTGGAGGAGGTGGAGGAGGAGTGGTGGATAAGGGAGGTGGAGGAGGTGGAGGAGGAGGTGGAGGAGGAGGTGGAGGAGGTGGAGGAGGAGNTGGAGGAGGTGGTGGAGGCCACTGGAGGTGGTTTGTGTGGTGGTTCAGTGGAAGAGAGGGAGGCTTTGTGAGCATCTCACTGGAAGCATTTTAGTGGCGTGCGAGTGACTGCGAAACAGACTACCTTTTGTGGGCGTGTGTGTGTGTCTGGTGTATGTGTGTGCTGTGTGAAATAAGTCTGTGTGTGTNTCTGTGTGTAAGTCTGTAGTGTGTGTCNGGTGTAAGTCNGTGTGTGTCTCTGTGTGTGTGTCTCTGCGGTGTGTAGTGGTTAGCGCGCTGCGCTATGAACCTGGCGACCCGGGTTCGATTCCCGCTCACGGCTAACACCAGTGACGATTATCTGAACCGGTCCTGGGCCTCCCTAGGTCGACTCAGCCTTAAATGAGTACCTGGTGCGGTGTGTAAACATCGCCACTAGGGAGACAAAGGCGGTCGGGCGTGGTGCTGGCCACCCACCCCCTCGTGTACCGTTCCGGCCTTCATAGGTGCTCGCTAACAGCACTTGCCCCTACAGTCTGTTCAGGCTATACGGGGGATCTTTATCTTTATCTTTGTCTTTGTCTTTATCTTGTCTCTGTGTGTGTGTGTGTTGTGTGTGTCTCTGTGTGTGTGTGTGTCTCTGTGCTGCGTGTGTGTGTCTCTGTGCGTGTGTGTGTGTGTCTGTGTGTGTGTGTGTGTGTGTCTCTATCAGGTGTGTAAGTGTGTGTGTGNCTCTGTGTGTAAGTCTGCACGTGTGCGTGCGTCTCCGTGTGTGTGTCTGTGTGCGGTAGTGGGGAGCGGTGGTGTTGTGGTTAGCGCTTCGCTGCGCTACCAACCGGGTTCGATTCCCGCTCATGGCCAACACCAGTGACGATTATTTGAACCGGTCCTAGGCCTCACCTAGGTCGACTCAGCCTCAAATTAGTACCTGGTGTGATGTGTGAGCATCGCCACTCGGGGGGGCATGGTGTTGGCCACCCACCCCCTCGTGTGCCACAGTGCCGGCCTTCATAGATGCTCGCTAACAGCACTTGCCCCAACAGTCTATTAAGGCTACATGGGGGATCTTTGTCTTTATCTGTGTGTGTGCGTCTGGAGGGGGGGTACTGCAGGACCCGGAGAAAAATCCACGCGACCACGGAGAGAGAAAGAGAGACACGCAAACTCCAAATATACAGCAGCAGCAGGCGTCATCAGGGTCGGGATCGAACCCACGACCTCCTGTACACCAGGCGAGGTAGTCAACATCTCCTAGCCACCGTGTTGATGATGAGAGAGAGAGACACGCAAACTCCAAATATACAGCAGCAGGTATCAGGGTCGGGATCGAACCCACGACCTCCTGTACACCAGACGAGGTAGTCAATATCTCATAGCCACCGTGTTGATGATGAGAGAGAGACACGCAAATTCTGAATATACAGCAGCAGGTATCGTCAGGGTCGGGATCGAACCCACGACCTCCTGTACACCAGGCGAGGTAGTCAACATCTCCTAGCCACCGTGATGATGATGAACGGGAGAGAGAGAGACAAGCAAACTCAAATATACAGCTGCAGGTGTCGTCAGGGTCGGGATCGAACCCACGACCTCTTGTACACCAGGCGAGGTAGTTAACGTCTCCTAGCCACGTTCTGACCCCGTGCCTCCTACTGGACATCTGGGAGGGAGGGGGGAGAGCTTTACAGCTCATCGGATTCCTCCTGCGGTCTCAATAGACGTTCTGATTCCGCTGCGGTGGTGGAGGGGGGGGCTGTGATGGGAGTCACTTTCTGGAGCTCAGCCCTGGTTATTATTCCAAACTTGGGGGGGGGAGAAGGAAAAAATTGCCCGTGATGGGAGGGAATTCCACCTCCACCCAAAACGCCAAACGGCCGTCAACAAACAGCACCGTTAGATGGATCGTTACATCGCAGGGTCGTCGGAGACTGATTCACGATTCATCCAGCAGTGGACTGACCATGACGACTGCTGCTGCTGCTGCTGATGACGATGATGAGAGAGGCATCCCGTAGAGACACAGATCTCTCTCCTACTCTCTCTCTCTCTCTAGAGAGATACGCCATGGCTCTCTCTGTCTCTATAGAGAGATACGCCATGTCTCTCTCTCTCTTATGCTCGCCGGGGAGAAGCTGCTGAGGGACGTCGCTCTGCGCCATGAAGGAGCTGCGCCTGAAGCTGGAAGTGGCTTGGGATGGTGGCGGCCCTCCCCCCTCCTCCTCCTCCTTCAAGGAGTTGTTCTTCTCCTGCACCCCCCCCCCCGGCCACGGCGACTCCGGCAAGCGACTGAAGCTCCGAGGCTGCAGGAACGTGCCCCTGAAGAGCGCCCCAAGCAAGCGCTCTACACATGCTGTGTCAAGGCGCTCTACACGTGCTGTGTCAAGGCGCTCTACACGTGCTGTGTCAAGGCGCTCTACACGTGCTGTGTCAAGGCGCTCTACACGTGCTGTGTCAAGGCGCTCTACACGTGCTGTGTCAAGGCGCTCTACACGTGCTGTGTCAAGGCGCTCTACACGTGCTGTGTCAAGGCGCTCTACACGTGCTGTGTGAAGGCGCTCTACACGTGCTGTGTGAAGGCGCTCTACACGTGCTGTGTCAAGGCGCTCTACACGTGCTGCGTCAAGGCACTCTACACGTGCTGTGTCAAGGTGCTCTACACGTGCTGTGTCAAGGCGCTCTACACGTGCTGTGTCAAGGCGCTCTACACGTGCTGTGTCAAGGCGCTCTACACGTGTTGTGTCAAGGCGCTCTACACGTGCTGTGTCAAGGTGCTCTACACGTGCTGTGTCAAGGTGCTCTACACGTGCTGTGTCAAGGCGCTCTACACGTGCTGTGTCAAGGCGCTCTACACGTGCTGTGTCAAGGCGCTCTACACGTGCTGTGTCAAGGCGCTCTACACGTGCTGTGTCAAGGCGCTCTACACGTGCTGTGTCAAGGCGCTCTACACGTGCTGTGTCAAGGCGCTCTACACGTGCTGTGTCAAGGCGCTCTACACGTGCTGTGTCAAGGCGCTCTACACGTGCTGTGTCAAGGCGCTCTACACGTGCTGTGTCAAGGCGCTCTACACGTGCTGTGTCAAGGCGCTCTACACGTGCTGTGTCAAGGCGCTCTACACGTGCTGTGTCAAGGCGCTCTACACGTGCTGTGTCAAGGCGCTCTACACGTGCTGTGTCAAGGCGCTCTACACGTGCTGCGTCAAGGCACTCTACACGTGCTGTGTCAAGGTGCTCTACACGTGCTGTGTCAAGGCGCTCTACACGTGTGTGTCAAGGCGCTCTACACGTGCTGTGTCAAGCGCTCTACACGTGCTGTGTCAAGGCGCTCTACACGTGCTGTGTCAAGGCGCTCTACACGTGCTGTGTCAAGGCGCTCTACACGTGCTGTGTCAAGGCGCTCTACACGTGCTGTGTCAAGGCGCTCTACACGTGCTGTGTCAAGGCGCTCTACACGTGCTGTGTCAAGGCGCTCTACACGTGCTGTGTCAAGGCGCTCTACACGTGCTGTGTCAAGGCGCTCTACACGTGCTGTGTCAAGGCGCTCTACACGTGCTGTGTCAAGGCGCTCTACACGTGCTGTGTCAAGGCGCTCTACACGTGCTGTGTCAAGGCGCTCTACACGTGCTGTGTGAAGGCGCTCTACACGTGCTGTGTCAAGGCGCTCTACACGTGCTGTGTCAAGGCGCTCTACACGTGCTGTGTCAAGGCGCTCTACACGTGCTGTGTCAAGGCGCTCTACACGTGCTGTGTCAAGGCGCTCTACACGTGCTGTGTCAAGGCGCTCTACACGTGCTGTGTCAAGGCGCTCTACACGTGCTGTGTCAAGGCGCTCTACACGTGCTGTGTCAAGGCGCTCTACACGTGCTGTGTCAAGGCGCTCTACACGTGCTGTGTCAAGGCGCTCTACACGTGCTGTGTCAAGGCGCTCTACACGTGCTGTGTCAAGGCGCTCTACACGTGCTGTGTCAAGGCGCTCTACACGTGCTGTGTCAAGGCGCTCTACACGTGCTGTGTCAAGGCGCTCTACACGTGCTGTGTCAAGGCGCTCTACACGTGCTGTGTCAAGGCGCTCTACACGTGCTGTGTCAAGGCGCTCTACACGTGCTGTGTCAAGGCGCTCTACACGTGCTGTGTCAAGGCGCTCTACACGTGCTGTGTCAAGGCGCTCTACACGTGCTGTGTCAAGGCGCTCTACACGTGCTGTGTCAAGGCGCTCTACACGTGCTGTGTCAAGGCGCTCTACACGTGCTGTGTCAAGGCGCTCTACACGTGCTGTGTCAAGGCGCTCTACACGTGCTGTGTCAAGGCGCTCTACACGTGCTTCGTCAAGGCGCTCTACACGTGCTGTGTCAAGGCGCTCTACACGTGCTGTGTAAGGCGCTTACACGTGCTGTGTCAAGGCGCTCTACACGTGCTGTGTCAAGGCGCTCTACACGTGCTGTGTCAAGGCGCTCTACACGTGCTGTGTCAAGGCGCTCTACACGTGCTGTGTCAGGCGCTCTACACGTGCTGTGTCAAGGCGCTCTACACGTGCTGTGTCAGGCGCTCTACACGTGCTGTGTCAAGGCGCTCTACACGTGCTGTGTCAAGGCGCTCTACACGTGCTGTGTCAAGGCGCTCTACACGTGCTGTGTCAAGGCGCTCTACACGTGCTGTGTCAAGGCGCTCTACACGTGCTGTGTCAAGGCGCTCTACACGTGCTGTGTCAAGGCGCTCTACACGTGCTGTGTCAAGGCGCTCTACACGTGCTGTGTCAAGGCGCTCTACACGTGCTGTGTCAAGGCGCTCTACACGTGCTGTGTGAAGGCGCTCTACACGTGCTGTGTCAAGGCGCTCTACACGTGCTGTGTCAAGGCGCTCTACACGTGCTGTGTCAAGGCGCTCTACACGTGCTGTGTCAAGGCGCTCTACACGTGCTGTGTCAAGGCGCTCTACACGTGCTGTGTCAAGGCGCTCTACACGTGCTGTGTCAAGGCGCTCTACACGTGCTGTGTCAAGGCGCTCTACACGTGCTGTGTCAAGGCGCTCTACACGTGCTGTGTCAAGGCGCTCTACAGGTGCTGTGTCAAGGCGCTCTACACGTACTGTGTCAAGGCGCTCTACACGTGCTGTGTCAAGGCGCTCTACACGTGCTGTGTCAAGGCGCTCTACATGTGCGTGTCAAGGCGCTCTACACGTGCCTGTGTCAAGGCGCTCTACACGTGCTGTGTCAAGCGTGCTGTGTCAAGGCGCTCTACACGTGCTGTGTCAAGGCGCTCTACACGTGCTGTGTCAAGGCGCTGCATTCCCGGGACCTGGCCGAACTACCGGACACCAAATGGAGAGACCAGTTCTCTCCCCTCATTGCGGCCGCCCCCAGTGGAAACAAATGTACAAGTCTCCCCGTAGCCAAACGCTGCGGTGACCTCCAGTGGAGGTTGGCACACTGCACGTTGCCATCGGCCGTGTGGCTCAGCCGAATCTCCCCAGGGGTAACAGACTTGTGCATTTCCTGCGGTGCCAGGGAGGATCTGCCCCACCGGTACTTACGCTGCCAGCGGCTCAAACCAATGTTCCGCCTGTTGGGGACGTGGTGTTGGCCACCCACCCCCTTCGTGTGCCGTTCCGGCCTTCATAGGTGCTCGCTAACAACACTTGCCCTACAGTCTGTTAAAGGCTATAAGGGGACATTTGTCTTTGTATCTGCGTGTGGGTTCAACGACGCGTTTTTATTTTCGCGATCCAACCCAAATAAACTTCTACTCCGAATGTTGATGTCTCTATCGGCGAAAATACCTCCCCCACCACCACAGCCCCCCNACCACACCCCCCCCCCACCACCACAGCCCCCCCACCACAGCCCCCCCNACCACCACAACCTCCCCACCACCACAGCCCCCCCCACCACCACAGCCCCCNACCACCACAGCCCCCCCCCCACCACCACAGCCCCCCTCCACCACCACAGCCCCCCCCCCAACACCACAGCCCCCCCACCACCACAGCCCCCCCACCAAGCCCCCCCCCCACCACCACAGCCCCCCCACCACCACAGCCCCCCCACCACCACAGCCCCCCCCCCACCACCACAGCCCCCCTCCACCACCACAGCCCCCACCACCACAGCCCCCCNACCACCACAGCCCCCCCACCACCACAGCCCCCGCACCACCACAGCCCCCACCACCACAGCCCCCACCACAGCCCCCCCCCCCACCACAACCCCCCCAGCCCCCACCGTGTAATGAGTGGAGCGCCACTCCGCTCGGTCTGTGGGGCGATGCGCCTCTTCGCTCGTGCGGCTGCGGTGCCCCCTGGTGGCCACGGGGGGGGGCGACTGCACGCGCGTCAAGTTGCCGCACGAGGTGTACCAACCAATCAGTGTCGTGTGTGAGCGTGTGTGTGGGTGAGTGTGTGGGAGTCTGGGTGAGTGTGTGTGGGTGGGTGAGGTGTGTGGNTGGGTNAGTGTGTGTGAGTGTATGGGGGTGTGTNGGTGAGTGTGTGTGGGTGGTGTTGGGTGGGTGGTGTGTGTGGGTGAGTGGGTGTGTGTGAGCGGGTGTGTGGATGGGTGAGTGTGTGTGGGTGAGTGTGGGTGTGTGGGTGAGTGTTGTGTGTGGGTGTGTGTGTGGGTGAGTGGGTGGGTGAGTGTGTGTGAGTGTGTGGGTGAGTGTGTTGGGGCAAGTGCTGTTAGCGAGTAGCAGCAGCNCCTATGAAGGAGACAAAGATCCCCGTGTAGCCTCTAGCAGACTGTCGGGCAAGTGCTGTTAGCGAGTAGCAGCAGCACCTATGAAGGAGACAAAGACAAAGATCCCCGTGTAGCCTCTCACAGACTGTCGGGCAAGTGCTGTTAGCGAGTAGCAGCAGCACCACAGCGCTAAACCGCAGCCGCTCACCGCACGCGCAACACTCACAGAGACCGTGGCAATCACGGTGGGGAGTGAAGGTCCCGTGTACCCCCCCCGCCCGCACCGCGCTGTGTGTGCCAATGTGTGCCCGTGTGTGTGATTATTATTGTGCGTGATTCTCATTATTGCTAACGTCTGCGCGACTGCGTTTAATCAGGGCCAATCAAGCGACGAATCCTCACCCCCCACCACCATCCCCATCTCCTCTATTCCCCACCCCAGTCGATTTTTTTTACAAGTCTCACGCATTTTTTTGTGTGTTTGTTGTTGTTAACTCTGTGTGGTGTGTTGTGTGTGTGTTGGGGAGAGGCCGCTGTAGCTACGCTGCGCTCCGAACCCGGCGATCCGAGTTCGATTCCCGTTCACGGCCACCAACACCCATGACGATTATCTGAACCGGTCCTGGGCCTCCCCCTTAGGTCGTCTCAGCCTCAAATCAGTACCTGGTGTGTAGTAACCATCGCCACTGGGGAGACAAAGGCGGTCGGGCGTGGTGTTGGCCACCCACCCCCTCGTGTGCCACAGTGCCAGCCCTCATGGGTGCTAGCTAACAGCACTTGCCCCAACAGTCTGTTCAGGTTATTAACGGGGATCTTTATCTTTGTGGTGAGATGTTAACGACCTCGCCTGGTATACAGGAGGTCGTGGGTTCGATCCTGACCCTGAAGCTTGCTGTATATTTGGAGTTTGCTTGTCTCTCTCCCTGTGGTCGAGTGGATTTTTCTCGGGGTCCGGTTTTTCTCTCCACATTTAGAATCAACATCACGCGTTTGGAGTATTTTGCTACCATAGACCCATACTCACAGAAACGCATAGACTCACACAAAGACCCATGGACTCACACATAGACCCATAGACTCACACAGGGATTCATAGACTCACAGAGATGCATAGATTCACACAGAGATCCATAGACTCACACAGAGACCCATAAATTCACAGAGACCCAGACACACACAGAGACCCATAGACTCACAGAGACCCAGACTCACACAGAGACTCATAGACTCGCAGAGAGACCCATAGACTCACACAGCGACCCATAGACTCACACAGCGACCCATAGACTCACACAGAGACCCATAGACTCACACAGAGACCCATAGACTCACACAGAGACCCATAGACTCACACAGAGACCCATAATTTATTGTCCTTGCCCCCGCAATTCCGATTAGCACGGTTGGCTGTGTATGGTGCGAAAGAGGTTCAACCTACATACATTTTAAAAAACATTACAAACATTAAAAACACATTTATTCATGGGGGGGGGGGGTGGGGGAAACCCGCAAGAACCACCAAATACAAACCCGCCCAGCCCCCCCCCTAATGTACTGCATTAAAAAGGTCAAGCCAATAACCAACTGTTAATACTCATAAAGCAATACGAGCAAAGGTCCATTCTGCTGTGCCTCCACATTAATAATAATAATAACACAAATGTTTTAGCCCATGCGTCCTATACAGTATTGCCTTTCCAGACCAAATATTGTCAAGCAACAGGATTTATTTCAGTCTCGCAAACTCCGGCGAAAGTGGGCGGGTGGGGGGGGTGGAGGATATTGTGAAACATATTTAGACAAAATGGAAAACCCTTGTTCTGTCTGCACATACAAATAAAAACAATGTTGGTTTAATCCATCAGCCTAGTAGGGTCTGCAACCTTTAAGACATAAAGAGCCACTTGGACCCGTTTCCGAAGGAAAAAATAAACTGGGAGCCGCAAAATCATTGCGACATTTAAAACAAATATAACACTGCATATATTGTTTCTTACCTTATTGCTATATACAGGTCGTGCAGTCAGCTGTCAATCTGAATAAAAAAGGACTTTTTCACTTAATGTAAAATATATTTTTGCAAATTAATAGCTAAATTACCTGGTTAATGGATTTTNGCTCCTGAACCTCTGCACAGTGTCTGCACATCAGGGCTGTAAGACGTCACCTTCATTTCACACAGGCTTGCAAGCTGTCATCTGTGAGGCGTGATCGATGTTTGTTTTAATATAGTTCATGTTGGAGAAGACCTGCTCACATACATATGTGGAGCCGAAGATCGACAGGACTCCAAATGCATACTTTTCATGTTTATATAAGTGTTGGGATGGCATTCCATGTTTCGAATACAAGTTTGTCCTGTTTGGGAAGGTTTTCAATATCACTCCATTTATGATTCTGAGCCAGAATGGCCTTCTGACGGGCAACATCCTCAAGAGTAGCGGTCAAGCATTTGAACTTGGACACCCATATATCTTTGTCGGCTATATCGGCCAGTTCCATCTCAAAATCAGGTTGACTTACACCTGCAAATGCAGTCATATTCAATAGGATGGATCGATCGCCAGGGAGACAGGAAGGATGTCGTTTTTTTCCTCTCTGAACTCACAGAATCGTTTCCCAAACGAACTTTCATTGTGGTGATTGCAGACTTGAAATATTCCAAATTATCGTATCATGACTTTTTTGAACTCTCTCAAAGAGGGAAAGTGAGACAGTGTACTCTCTGTAAATCTTTGACAAACACTGTCAACTTGCGCTCGAATGCCAAACCTCCTCCAGCATGTGCAGGGCTGTGCCTCCTTTCCCCGAAGGGTTGTATTTAGCGTGTTTAGATGTGCTGTCATGTCTACCATAAAATGTAATTTTTCCAGCCACTCTGACTGTTCCAGCTCAGCAAAGGTGAGCTCTTTGCTGCCAGGAAGGTTTTTACTTCTTCCAAACATGTGACAAAGCGTTTTAGCACCTCGCCTCTGGACAGCCACCGGACCTTGTTGTGGAGCAGGAGGTCAGAATATATGCTTTCCACCTCATCCAATAGCAAACGGAACTGGCGGTGGTTTAAACCCTTTGCCATTATCTTATTAACAATCTGAATGACCACATCCATCACTTTTGTGCATTCCGGGGAAATGTTTGAGCACACAATGCCTCTTGGTGCAGGATGCAATGAAATGACAGCAGCGTTCTACCAGCGCCTTCTGCAGTAGAGCCACAAAGCCCTTCTGTGCTCCTCTCATGCTCGGTGCCCATCAGTAGCCACTGAGACCAGGTGGTTGGTGTTTTTTATTTTTAGCACTTAAAAAGTCCAGGACAGCCTTACAGATATCCTCACCCCTTGTTTGGTCTTTTAGTGGTATCAGCTCAATAGTTCTTCCTGTGGCCCAAAAGAGTTCACATATCGCAGAACAGCGCTATTTGTTCAATATCACCTTTATCTTTGGACTCATCACAGGCGATGGAGTACGCCACAGCTGAATTAATGTCTTGAATTTGCTGTTTGCTAATGTTTTCTGCCATTTTTTAGGGTTCTGTCTTTGACAGTCTTCGCAGAGAGAGGCATGTCTTTGATTTTCTGCACAATTTCATTCTTGTTTTTGAAGTCCATGTATAGATGTTCCGAAATATTAATGAATGCTTCTTTATATACTCTCCATCTGTGAAGGGCTTCCCGTGCTTGACTATTTCCTGAGCAGCCACAAACTAGCATATGTTGTGGAATTTTCAGTCTTCACCACTTCTTGAAATTATTTTTGCTCATATTAACCTTCCTCATAAGTTCTGCAATGGCTTTTCGTCTCTCATCTCCATCTGGATATTTTTCAGCAAAGGCTGTGTGTTTATTCTGGAAATGTCTTGCAATATTCGACTTTTGTTGTTTGCAAATTTCTCACCACATATTAAGCATACTGGTAAACCAGTCTCGTCAGTAGAGAATGCGAATGATCCTGTCATTCGCATTCGGCAACGTTATTGCCTGTCACCGGCGGGCAGTGTGGAGCGGAGCGGCGACCTGTCAGCAGCGGCAACGCCAGAGCAGGTGTCACAGTGCGCCTCCTCCCTCGCTAGCATCCGCCCGGAGCCGCGGTCAAGGTTCAAAAGAGCCGCATGCGGCTCCGGAGCCGCAGGTTGCCGACCCCTGGCCTAGTACATAGAACTAATATTACCAAGCGAGCAAATTCTGGACCCGGGTTCAACCATTCTGGGCTCATCAGCAGCACAGCCAAGTTCATTAAACCACATGCTGCGAGATCGCCACTGTTTGGGGCGCACGTGGCTAGGAATGTTAACTAACTCGCCTGGTATGCAAGGTCGTGGGTTCAATCTCGACCCCTGACGCCTTCTGTATATCTTCTTGGTTCTTTCGGTAAAGTCACGTAGAAGGGAAATAATAAAAAAAATTTAACATAATAAAATAATTCTCACGACGTTTCGGCCACAACGCAAGCAGCCGTCCTCAGGTGAAGAACAGGTCTGTCGGAAAGACAGCGTCCTCAGGTGAAGAACAGGTCTGTCGGAAAGACAGCGTCTGACAGACCTGTTCTTCACCTGAGGACGGCTGCTTGCGTTGTGGCCGTCGTGAGAATTTTGTTTAATTTTTATTATTTTATTTCCCTTCTACGTGACTTTACCGAAAGAACCAAGAAGATGAATCCCTGCAGTCACGAAAGCTTTAAATCGCCTTCTGTATATTTGGAGTTTGCGGCGTTTCTCTCTCCGCCTCTCCCCGTGGTTGCAGTGTGGATTTGTCTCCGGGTTCTCCGTGCTTTTGTCCCTCCGGATTTAGAATCGACGTCGCGCGTTTAGAGTTATTTCGCTGCTGCTGTACATTTCCACACGACGACGATGATGATGACAAGCCGCCACTGTTGAGCTATCATTTGCGACGACCAGGTCGCTTCTGGGAAAATAATTATCATGTAGCTCAGTGGTGGTGGGGGTCATACCTGGTCAAATAAAAAAGCAACTAGTTTATAGTTAATTGTTTTTTTACCCTTCTCACTGGCAACAAAACTGACACCTTTTTGACAAGGAGTCATGTTTGCATAGACCACAATACCTGCAGTCATAATGCAAACAAAAACATAACTCTGATAATGTATGCACTGTCCTTGAAGTTGATTGGTCCACACCCGAGACAGCTTTCCTTAGAGCCTAGTCTCACATGATGTTGGACCAGATGACGCCAAAAGGTGCACAACTCAAAGACAATGCACCATCAGAGTATGAGAGCTCGGGGTAAGCATTTACACCATTGGAACCTCATTTGCCAGTAAAAAATATATTTGTTTTTTTAGCCTTCTATCTGGCAACAAAACTGAAAAATGTGTCAGTTTTGTTGCCAGATAGAAGGGTAAAAAACAAATATCATATTTTTTACGGCAAATGAGGTTCCAATGGTAATTTATAGTTTTTATTAGTGAGAGTACTTCTTATAAATTATGGGGGGAGGGGAGGGTCCTGTTAAAACCCCAAAAAATAAAATCAAAGCTGCACACGGAGTCATTACCGCGCTGCCCCGAAGTGTGGTGAGTTTTTAAAACATCACGTATGACCGCCCACAGTCCCGTGATTTAAAGTAACTCGCAAACCGCTGCGTTACAAATGGCAATAAACTTTTGAGAATCGACGATAGGTTTGTCACGTCAACAGAACGTGCCGATTCATTACGAGTACAGCACACCGGTGTGTTGGCGCCAATCCACAACATTTACAATCTCCAACACGATAAAAAATGTGATTTTTTTTTTTTACCTTTACTATACTTTACACTCCTATCGTTTTTTTTTATGTTTGTTGAACCGTTCTGACCCCATGCCCCTACTGGACATACACGTTCCTTAGAGTGGGGGAGAACTTGGTTGAACAGCGCATTCGTGCACGACAGACAAATATGCACGACAGACAGACAGACAAATAATCCTGGTGGACAGTGTGGAACCTGTTGTTCCCACCTGTAAAAAATCTTTATAGATCATCGCATTCCTCCTGCAGTCTAAACATTCCGATTCACTTTGCGCTGCACAGTGATAGCTGCCTTCAGAGTTTTCCAGTTTTAAAAAGGTAAAAGATGTCACGTTCACCGCTCTAGACATTCCCACATTGTGCACAGCAAAAGCAGTTGAGGAAGCCGCTGGGAGGTAGGCACTTTTAAATCATCTCATTCATTTGGAACGGCTTTGTTGCGTTTACAGATAGTCCCCGAGTTACGATGTCAGCACGTTTCGATCTTACGATGGCGATAGAATACGACAAAAGTAAAATACTTTAAATTTCGCGCGGCGCAAACGCAGCAGCGTACGAAGTACGATACTGTACGTTGGGATTTCATTTTAGGGTTACCACGATATGATACGTTCAATGCATGTTAAAAGTTTTAATAGCAGATAGGATTGTTTCCTGAAAAAACTTTCTATTAAATTTCAGTTCACATAGGTAGGCTAAGAATTTACCTTGTCTTTCTACTTTACATTTTACTGTGCAATACAGTATTGTAATTAATAAATACTTACATTATATAGTTTATACAGTACGGTATGTAAATTGCTCTGTTTTGCTAAATTATCACCATTCTTTAAGACTCCTGGGTAGGCGAGGCCATCTTCGACTTACGATATTTTTTACTTACGATGGGGTCGTCGTAACGCATCTCCATCGTAAGTAAGGGCTACCTGTATTTAGTTTGCCCCCCTTCCCCCCTCCGATGTAGGCATGGTTGGCTACGTACGGCGGTGCGAAAGAATACGTTCCACGTACGGTACAAGTACATCGCGGTTACCCGGTGCGCAACAGCAGCAGCAGCAGTTTTAATAACGCGAGTAACGAGGAATATGATGATCACGAACGTGAAAATAAAGCCGCTGCCATAAATTCCTAAAGCGCGCGGGCACATTTCATTTTGATTCCCCCCCCCCACTCCCTACCCCCGCGCCCCCACTCCCCAACCATCCCCACCCACCACTCCCACGCAGCCCACTCCCCCACCGCCCACCTAAGCCAGCCAGGAAACACAACCTTCAGGAATTACACCTCAGCTGTTCTCAACCAAAATCTTCGAGAGGGTGGGGGAAGCGGCGGGGAGGGCAGAGCAGGCTGCGGCACGGATACCGTGCAGCAGAAAGTTTTACTTGTGCGTGGGGGGGGGCGATGCGTTCCGTCAGCGCGATGTCGACCCCCACCCTCAACCCTTCCCCCTTCCCCCTGCCCTTTGTGGATCGATGGGCTGAGTCGGACCCCAACCGGATTTGAACTCCCAACCGTCCTGCTGTGTGTACGTCATCGGTTTTCCTTCCGATTCCGTGCCGACGACTCGCGCGTAAACTCAAACAAAATAACTCCCATTGGCACCGAGGCTCCCCCGCAAAGGCCACCACACGCGCGAGGGCCGAGGGCCGAGGGCCATGCTGGATACAGTTTTTGGCGCCGGCTATCGCATAAGGAGCGAGTGCGGCGGTCGCGCCGCCACGGTTACTCTGCATCGGAGCGCGCAACGACGCTATTGAAAACAACGGGCGCCAGCTGCTGCTACTGCTGCTACTACGCCACCGTGTGAGATGATATCTTCCTCTGGGCTCTCAGGTTTTTCCCCTCCACATTTAGAAACATGCGTTGAGATTATTCAGATGATTTTGCTGCTATAAATGTAAAATGATGGGCCACTTTGTTGAGCTATCATTTGTGGCCAGGTCGCTTCTGAAAATAAGTTAATAAACCTCAGCGGGCTTTGCCTGGTAGGATGCGGATGGTTTAATTTTATTTGTTTGTGTTTTGGCTAATTTGTTTACCTTTCTTGTTTTTGTACCGTTAAAACGTTCTTACCCCATGCCGCTACTGGTCATCTGTGAAAAAGAGCTTCATAGCTCATCGGATTCCTCCAGTAAAACTAAGATTCTGATTCTGACGCATCTCTCGGAATAAAATGAATGCCGAGGCGCTCCAGTATTCCCAGACTCGGCGGGCGAACGGGGTGACAAAGACAAAGATCCCCGTGTAGCCTTAACAGACTGTTGGGGCAAGTGCTGTTAGCGAGCAACTATGCAGGCTGGAAAGGCACACGAGGGGATGGGTGGCCAGAGCCACGCCCGACCGCCTTTGTCTCCCCAACGGCGATGCTTACTACACACCGCATCAGGTACTCTTTTAGGCCTGAGTCGACCTCGCAGAGGAGGCCCAGGATCGGTTCAGATAATCGCCACTGGTGTTGGCCTTGAGCGCGAATCGAACTCGGGCCGCCGGGTTCGTAGCGCAGCGTTGCGCTAACCGCTACACCACCGCTCCCCACTGAGCTCTATGGAAGAAGCCACCTGGCTATCACAAATGATAACTCAACGAAGTGAGCGTGTCATCATCATCAGCGCATGGCAATTCACGGCAGCAGAATATAAACGAGTGACGTTCTTTTTTTAAATGTGGAGGGGGAAAAAAANCGGAGGATCCAGGAGAAAAAAAATCACAAGACTAGTGGGAAAACGTGCGTACTCCAAATATACAGGCGTGTCACAGGGTCAGGATCGAATCCATAACCTCCTGTATACCAGGCGGGGTGGTTAACATCTCACCACAGGGAGAGAGAGAGACACACAGACTCCAAATATACAGCAGGCGTCAGGGTCAGGATCGAATCCATAACCCACGACCTCCTGTATACCAGGCGAGGTAGTTAACATCTCACCACAGGGAGAGAGAGAGACACGCAACTCCAAATATACAGCAGCAGGCATCAGGGTCAGGAGTGAACCCACGACCTCCTGTAAACCAGGCGAGGTGGTTAACATCTCACTACAGGAGAAAGACACGCAGACTCCAAATATACAGCAGCAGGTGTCAGGGTCAGGATTGAATCCATACCTCCTGTATACCAGGCGAGGAGTTAACATCTCACCACAAGGAGAGAGACACGCAACTCGAAATATACAGCAGCAGGTGTCAGGGTCAGGATCGAACCATACCTCCTGTACCAGGCAGGTAGTTAATATCTCACCACAGGGAGAGAGAGAGACACGCAACTCCAAATATACAGCAGCAGGTGTCAGGGTCAGGATCGAATCCATAACCTCCTGTATACCAGGCGGGGTAGTTAACATCTCACCACAGGGAGAGAGAGAGACACGCAAACTCCAAATATACAGCAGCAGGAGTCAGGGTCAGGATTGAATCCATAACCTCCACCAGGCGAGGAAGTTAGCCACCGTGGCGGTTGTGTAGGATTAGATTTTTAATATATATTTTTTAAGCTTTAGCCGTGCGCTTGTCTGGGCGTTTCGTTGCACGGTTGTTGGTAGTCTCGGATCCCCATGTGTGTGGTCTAGGCGCGGCGCGGGGCGGGCGGCGGGCGAAACGTTATACAGAGCCGCGCCGAAATTCTCGGAAGAAATGGAGCGTTAACGTGTTTTTGGGAACGGTCCTGGGATTCGGAGAACAGAGACGAGTCTCAGATGCTGGGTCGTAACACTGACGCGGAGCGCCATGTGGCTCGCGTTTCTCGCTCATTATTATTATGACGGGACGGTTCGTGCGGCAGGCTTTTAAATAAATTAATAACAAAATAAATATATAACAAGCTTTTGATACAAAAATAGAAAGGGGGGGGGGGGGGTGTACGCACGCTTTACAACACGATACACCCCAATAGAAATTAATACAAATTATAAACGGGTGCAAGGGGAGACGACAGGGTGGTGGGGGGGAGGTTTAATATTTAAAACCAAAATAAAAACTAATTTCAAGAGGCGTGCGGGTTGTTAGTCGGTGGGTCCTTTTTTTGGGGTCTCTCTTTAGCCGTCCTTCCGTGCATATCAAGCGCTGCCCGTGGCTCTGGCCCTCTCGCCGTCGCCCGATGTCCGTACGCAGGGACGTGCCACACGAAAGCTAGGTTCGTCGCACGACGGTCACAGCGATATTTAATTTTCAGAACTGAAATTTAGTTAAACGAAGTGAACAACAAATCTTTACGTGGTGGGTTTTCTTGTGTGTTGTTGGTGGCCAACTAAGACCACCGGTGGCGAGATGTTACTACCTCGTGTGGTATACAGGAGGTCGTGGGTTCGATCTCAACCACTGACGCCTGCTGTATATTTCGAGTTTGCGTGTCTCTCTCTCTCCCCGTGGTCGCGTGGATTTTTCTCCGGGTCCTCCGGTTTATCCTCCACATTTAGAATTGGCATCACGCGTTTAGAGTATTTGGCTGCTGCTATAAATTTCCACGCGACTGCTTTTTGTGTTTAGTTTCTTGTCCTTCCCACGCACCTCCGATAACACGGATGGCTCTGTACGTGCGAAAGAAGTTCAACGTACATGATAAGCCACTTCGTTAAGCTATAATTTGTGGCTAGGTCGCTTCTGAAGCAAAGCTCTATATAGCTCAGAGGGGCCTTACCTGGTAAAATAAAAATAGCTTTAGTTCCGTTCAATCAACTCTGG
This sequence comes from Lethenteron camtschaticum, assembly GCA_018977245.1. NCBI lineage: Eukaryota > Metazoa > Chordata > Hyperoartia > Petromyzontiformes > Petromyzontidae > Lethenteron > Lethenteron camtschaticum. The sequence goes on along the minus strand of MU249573.1, from coordinate 11,556,227 downwards.
ATTCCTGGATTCTAACCCATGATCAGCAGTGCATGTGAGCGCAGCCAACCATCTCCGAAGTAACAAATTCTACAAATACGAAAAAACCTAATTCCAAATCATAATAATTAAGGGAGCACCTTTTCACTGCCAACATGATGAAAGGGGGCCACGATTTTAGCAACAAAAATGTAGGTGAAAAATTGGCAGCAAGAGAAATCTTGGAGTTGGGCCTTGACATTCTTTGCCAAGTAAAACAAAGAGGCCTTGAATCAAATGCACGTAATTCTGTGCTGCGGCGGCAGCAGCAGTAGCAGCAGCGATCGCAAGAACACGAGTGATCACCATCGACATTTCAAAGGCACGTAAACGTTCATACCCTTGGGGGGCTTGCCCCCTTCTCGGCAATCAAAACGCTCCCCGTCCTTCTTTGGGAAAAAAAATGTTCTCTTCAACTTTGCCCGTGCGTCCGTCACTCAACAATCCTCGGCAAGCTTGGCAAAAAAACAAGGTGTTCCGTCATTTCAAGGGATTATCCAGGTAACAAAAAAAAGTTAAATGTGCATTGAAAGACAGTCTGTGTTCTCCTTATAACGCGGCGGTAGGCGTTGCCGTTCCTGGAGAACACAGCGGCATCATGGAAAAACGGCATTATAATAAATAACATATGTAGAAGGTGATGCGTAACGCAGAGGCCGAACGAAGACTGAGGCACGTGTAGAGTAGCGTCCAGAATGGCTCGCGCGACGACGCTACTCGAGGGCGGCCGTTACGAACGCTTATTCCTACACGTACGCGACGTAGCAGTTCCGTTCGGTCGATCGTGGTCACAGTGTCCAATGTCGCATCCGCGCTGCTAAACAAAAAAACGACTTCCCCAATGCATCTCGTCGCGTCGTTATCCAATTGGCGTCAACGAAAAACCCACGCGTTGCGGACGAACGGACCGCACGGGTAGAAACGTACCGAGCAGTTTGAGCTGCGCGGCGCGACGGCGTTGTCTGTAGCTGTCTGCCTCACAAGATTTGGAGAAGTCACTCTTGGCCCAAATTTGATGTTGCTTTTCACGGGAGGTTGTTTGTTTTCTTTCTTTCCCTGAGCTTGTGCAAAAGTGAAAGCTTCACGCGAAAGGAGAATCTTTTATGCACGTGCCGTATGTTGAACTTCTTTTTCGTACCATACGTAGCCAGCCGTGCTAATCGGAGGCACGGTGTTGTTATCGCGTTGTGAGATGCGGTTTTGCATTAACAGATGCTATATATTTAAAAAATTATCATCACTGGCAATAGAATAAGACGTGTAACACACCCGGACCCAAAGTGAAGTCAAGTGAAGGCCATCGTAAACAAACAGTTTGCGGGCGATGGTGACGGCCTTGGGAAAAAATTCATTCAGCTGTGGAAATCTCAAACCTGATGACGACAACGACGGTGTTGACGATGATTATAATGACATGAGCATGGGTGCGCCCCCCTTTGAGGAGGTTGTACCAGTGTGCCTGGCAGGGTGAGCCGGGCTCAGCTGGCCAGGGCTCAGCTGGCCAGGGCCGAGGCTCACACAGCGGCTTGGTAGGAGTAGCGGTGTGCAGAGATTCCCTGCACCCCCCGCGGCGGCAGGGGATGAACCACAGCAGCTTCCAGCGTGTGCCGAACACCGCCGCCAGGGACTCGTGCCAAGGCCGCTGCACCTGAGCGCTGCACCGCGGAGATCGATGCCGCGTCAGTCACCGCTCAACTTTCAACGACGCGAGTTCAACCACTACCCCCCCCCTCCTCCGCTCAATGGAGTTCAAAAGAACTGGCAAACAATACGCCTCGTTGTGAAACAACCCCGTCTCTGAGCTTTGATCTCCTACGAAGCTGCTCACGGTCCAACCCCCAAGCCGCATCCGCCGCACAAACTGTGGCAGTAGATGCGGGGATACCTGATGCACAAATGGAAAATCTGAAAGCTCTCCGGCGTGCGTGCGACCTGTGGCAATGCCCCGATTCACAAGTACGAAGGATGCATCGTGGCGATGATACTTCGACTCCGCTGCTCCTGATGTGGTTGTCTACTGGCTTGAACCACTTGCAGGTTAAATTGTAGTCGTTGCTCTGCATCTACAACGGCGAGTTGAACCCCGGTCAAAATCTGAACTCACAACCTTTCGATGTGTGTCCAGTGCTCGAACCAAAAAGGAGTAGATCAAATCCGGGGTATTTTAGATATAACGATGCAATAATTAGATTAATACAGATGTTTTACTGCACTCGTGGATGATGCATCAAACTATTATATTAAGAAGATGATGCTTGTTTACCCAGAAAAGCCTCAAAGAATCTCAAGAGAGCCTTGCCAAGTTTAGGCAGCGGGGGGCGCTGTTGGTACGAGTAATGCCAACTGAGAGATTTACCCGCAATTTATTTTCAGAATGTAACGATATTTGGCCAACAACAATGTACCGTTTTGTCTTTTGCCGTTGTTCTTCGGTCTAACGCTGGTGTCAGAGACTAGGCCATAAAGAAGGTTGCTGTCTCTGGTGTAGGCCAATCAGTTTCAAAGACAATGCTTACATTATTATCAGAGCATGTTTTTACATGTTGTGCCACTCCTACCGTATGTGGTTAATGCAGACTTGATGATGCCCTGCAATAATAGGTGTGTCTATTTGGTAAAACCTACTCTTATTGATTCATCATTTTGATAAAACTGACAAAAAATATACTCTTAGGTCTTTTTGGTAAAGTCACGTGGTAAAAAATAATAATAATAAAAAATGAAAATAACTAAATGAAATTTACAGTAAATTTGGCTGTGACGGTCCCACCTGAAGACGGAGACTTGTGTTGCCTCCGAAACGTCCTGATTTAATTGAGTTATTTTCATTTATTATTATTTTATTTTATTATAATTACCTACGTGACTTTACCGAAAAAACCTAAGAGTATGAATCCTTGCAGTCACGAAAGCTTCAAATCTAGAATTAATGGCAAAAAACATCCCATACATACATATAACTGCTCAACCCAAGCTCTAGATGCTCTGATACGTGCATTGTCTTTGTACTGTTCGACTTTTGGTGTCGTTCTCTGGTCGAACACGGTCGGTGAGATCACGACATAAAGAACGCTCATGAGGCAAAGCGTTATCACTGCCCCCCCCCGCCCCAAACTGTGTGTAACGATTCGTCCGTTGTCGTCGTCGTCATCACGGATGAATGCGACCCACTGCAGCCACTAGTGGCCACTACATTCACCACAAAGTACAACGTTAAAACAAAATTGTGGCAAGGACTATATTGGACATTTTGTGAAAACTACTGGGCATCTGGGAAAAAGAGCTTCATACCTCAACGGATTCCTCCAGTATAAATAAATCTTCTGATTCTGATATGCTGAAACAATTCTCTCGTAATAATATCAACACTTTGCGTAAGCTGGGGGGGGGGGGGATGTTTAGGGTACTTACGTGACTTCCAAAAAGGGATCCATCATTTTTTCAATCGTGGTCAAATCCTAGATGGAAAAAAAGTAAGTCAGAGAGCACACACGGGTTTAAACGTTTACATAGTTTATTGCACAACTCTGCTTTGTCGTTTTGATAATGCATTTTAAATTCGCGCGGGCGGGATAGTACCACAAGAAGTGCAGTTTTGTGCTAGGAAAAAAACAAGCATTAACATCGTTATCCTCACAATGGGTGCAAATGTCACTCCATTATGCAAAGGTGAACTCGACGCATTTCACGTTTAAAAAAATCACAATTCCAGTTGATTCGGGGTGGGCGGGAGGGAAGCTGAGCGAAAGCGGCGTGCCTACAGCGCCGAATATTTTCTGAGATAACATAAAATATACTGATGACACTTTACGTTTGAGGCTTTAGTATCGTTGTGTAATTTAAAACGTATTCCATAACCCTTTGTTGAACTTGTACAAGGTAGAGAAAAATTATGCAACCAATTACGTGACCTAATCTTCTTTTGAATAACAGAGCCCGCTCTGACAGAAATGGACTTAACCGGACAAAAAAGCCTACAAACTTGCAAACCAACTGACATTTCCCTTGACTGCAGTGATTGGACTTCATTGTGGTACCAACCAGTTGTGTGTATCAGGGTTAGGGTTAAGGTACGGCACTCTCTTATCTATTCCTGTCCTTCTTAGTATCCTACTGCTTGGCGAAGGCATCCTACAAAGCCTTCCATTCGTCACAATCTCTCGGCACCTTCGTGTACGCACCGTAAACGCACGCAATTTAAGGTTTCTGTGACTTGTATGTACGATAAACAGTGCAAAAGCAATTTGTCCGATTGATGTTCGTGCAGTATTTTTAATGTACTCACTACAGTAATTTTGCTGTGGCTGTTCCACCTGATGACGGAAGCTTGTGTTGCCTCCGAAACGTCGTGATTTTATTTAGTTATTTTCATTGTATTATTTTGATTATTATTTTTATTTTTCATCTACGTGACTTTACCAAAAGAACCAAAGAGTATATGGATCCTTGCAGTCACGAAAACTTCAAATCTAGTATTTTCATGTCTCCACCGACGTGGTTGCTTTGTTTGCTTCATCGCTATACAGTCTGGTGGTCTCCAATAACGCCACAGTCGTAGTCGCTTTCCTGAAGAACACCACAGCGTTGTGGAAAGATCGCGTTACAATAATGAATATAGGGTAAAGCACAGTCCGCGATAACGCGTGAGATGCATAGCGCAGACCGAACAAAAACTGAGGCATGTGTGGGTAGCGTCGAGAAGCATCCAGCAGCATCCCGCCTTGTGTGATGTTACGGCGAGGCATTCACAATCATTCGTTTGGAGAATTTGGATGCTATAAATTTCCGCATTGGACTATCATTTGTGATAGCTAAGTCGCTTCTATGTAGCTCAGCAGGACCTTACCTAGTCAAATAAAAAGTAGTTTTTTGTTTAACTGTCATTACCGTGAGGATGTTGATGACCTGTCCGTAGAAGAGGCCGGCCATGCCGAGAAACATCATCACGCCCATGACTGCGGCACCCCTCAGCATGGCCACCGAATAGTAGAACACAAACTCGTCCTGAGGGAAACAAAAAAACGTTAGCTTGCTTCTCAGTCAACTTGCCCTGGTGAGGGTCGCGGCGGCAGCAGCAGCACGTCGAAGAGTGGCGGTCCAGACCTCCCTTTCCTCTAAACACACATTGATTCTTAATGTGGAGGGGAAAACCGGAGACCCGGAGAGAAATCCACGCAACCACGGGAGAGAGAACACGCAAACTCCAAAGATACAACAGGCGTCAGGGTCGGGATCGAAACCACAACCTCCTGTATACCAGGCGAGGTAGTTAACATCTCCTAGCCAACGCGTCAGCCCAAGGTTCTCACCGGCTGGGCGTCCGCGAGGGGAGGCAGCAGGTAGAAATGTGCAAAGTTGACGACCAGTGCGTACGTGCTGAGCAGCTGCGTGTAGAAGCAGAGCTGGATGAAGAGCCACTGATTTCCCTCTCCGACACAGTTGTTTATCCTGTCGGGCAAAATGTCGAAGAGATGCCGATGGGTTGATTGGTGAAGCGAGACTGGTGGTATCGCGTGTGTGTGTGGAGTGGTAGTTTCGCGGTTCGTGCGCCGCGCTACGAACCTGGCAAACGAGTTCGATTCCTGCTCACGGTCAACACCAGTGACAATTATCTGAACCGGTCCTGGGTCTCCCCTAGGTTGACTCAGCCTCAAATGAGTACCTGGGTGTGCGGTGTGTAAACATCGCCACTCGGGAGACAAAAGCAGCCAGGCGTGGTGCTGGTCACCCACCCCCTCGTGTGCTGTGCCGGCATTCATAGGTGTTGCTACTCGCTAACAGCACTTTCCCCAAAAGTCTCTTCATGCTATACGGGATCTTTGTCATTATGGTGCTGGCCACCCACCCCCTCGTGTAGAGTGCCGGCCTTCACAGGTGCTGTTCGCTAACAGCACTTGCCCCAACAGTCTGTTACAGTCTATACGGGGGATCTTTGTCTTTGTGGAGACAGTGGTGTAAATTCTTATTCATGCTCGTTTTCTCCGGGAAAGCCTCACAAGACTCTCTCGAAGTAGGGACCCGTACCTCCACGCACGGTAGGCTACGTACGGTGCGAAAAAGTTCACCATACATTCGTACAGCAGTGGACTGATTGTGGCCGATGACAATCGCGATGACGGGCAAAGCCGTGTGCAGCATCGCCGCGCTCGTGTTTACCACGGGCAGTGGTGGTCCATGCGCCGCACACAGTGGCCACAACGGGAGCAGTGGTGGGCACGGGCCGGCTTCACGACGCTGCACTTCTGGCACACGTGGCTCTGCACACTAAATTCTGAACGTGCAGCACAGAACACACAAACACGCACAAGGACAAAGACAAAAAGGATCCCCGGCATAGCCTTTAACGGACTGCTGGGGCAAGTGCTGTTAGCGAGTAGCACCTATGAAGGCCAGAAACGGCACACGAGGGGGTTTGAGTGGCCAGCACCACAAAGACAAAGATCCCCCGTATTGTCTTTAACAGACTGTTGGGGCAAGTGCTGTTAGCGAGCACCTATGAAGGCAGGAATGGTACGGGGTGGGTGGGCCAGCATCACACCCGACCCGACCGCCTTTGTCTCCCCAGTAGCAACGCTTACACACCACACCAGGTACTCATTTGAGGCTTAGTCGACCTAGGGGTGTTGGCTGTGAGCGGGAACCGAGCTCGGTTGCCGGCTTCGTAGCGCAGCGCGCTAACCGCTGCACCACCGCTCCCCACAGCACACACCAGCACCATTACCACCAACGCAATCACCAGCAACCATCACAACCATCACAGTCACACTTACGACTACCGGCACATCCACCAGCACAACTACCATCACCAGCACAACCACGACCACCACAACTACCAGCACCACCACCGGCATAACCACCATCATCACCACCCGCAGCACGTGCCATGCCCGAGCCAACTTACGTTTGTTTATAGTGATGAATTATGTCGTTAGCCTGTGTATCATATGTAGTAGGATGGACAACAACAACAACAGGAAAATTAAGATCGGTGCCAGAAAGATGTGGCCACTACTTGACGCATATTGGCACTAGAAGACAGAGAGAGGAAAGTGGAAAAAACAAAATACGAAATGTGCAGTGGACACCACCACCTACTACTGCGATGCTATCTGCCCCTGGGTTTCGAGATGTTGATGAGCAGGGTTGGCTACGTACGGTGCGAAAGAAGTGCAACATACATGCAGATATACATACATACAGACAAACATACAGAGGAAGAGACTCTTAACAGAGAATGGCTTGACGACGATGACATCATAAGAGAGATTGGTGCCAGAAAGATGTGGCCACTACTTGATGCATGTTCTTCTCCAATTAGCCCGCGGTGCAAAATAAGTTCAACAGACATACATATTAGCACAAGACGGAGAGGAAAGTGGACACGTCACAGGGCTATCTGCCCATGGTTAGTGATACTGATAACCTGCGTATGCTCCCTCATCCCGATGTCCGTGTGAATTTAAATCTATCAATCCCGCGTGCACGTACAGCCCCTTTGCCAATCCACTGCTGGATGACGGAACTCCACACGCCGCCGTGCAGGTCGCCGGGGTTGTTTGACCGCTTGTAAACACGCGTTGAGATTATTTGGATTATTTTAGCGCTATAAATTCCCACATGACGATAAGCCACTGGAGGGTTACGACACATTTATAAATAACGCGATCTAACCCAAAAACGTTGATTATAAAAAACGTTGATTATGAAGCCACTTATGTTCAGCGATCATTCGTGGCCAGGACGCTTCTGAAAAAGTTAATGCCTCGGTGGTCGATGCCTGGTAAGATATTAAAAGTTTAGGTTAACCTGTATATTTTTAAAAGTGATTTGTTTACCTTTGCTATAATTTGGACTCGTGTGTTTGTATGGTTTGTTGTTGAAACGTTCTTACCCCGTCCCTGGACTATTAAAAAGAGCTGTATAGCTCATCGGATTCCTCCAGTACGAATCAAGATTCTGATACCTCACCGCGATAGTCAGCGTGGGGTTTTGCCGACGGCGGGAAGTATAGATGTGGGGAGCAGAGTACTCAGTGGTTTGGATGCGAGTTAGAGACTCACCTTCGCTTGACATATGCTGGTCTTGCCGCACCCGGCCGGATCAGCCGTGGATGCCCGCACGAGCGCGGCCATACATAGGGCGGCCACAACGTAATAGCCTGGCACAGGGAATGAACACTCATGGAGGCGGTGATGTGGCCGGGGCAGTAATTGCGAGGTTCGCGGTGCCAATTTAGCAGGACACCCTGGCAATTGGTGCGCCGCGGTGGTGTGATGTTCACTAACTCGCCTGGTGCACAGGAGGTCGTGGGTTCGATCACAACCCAGATGCCTGACGTATATTTGGAGTTTGCGTGTTCTCTCTTCCCGTGGTCGCGTGGATTTCTCTCCGGGTCGTCCGGTTTTCACTCCACATTTGGAATCAACATGGATTTAAGAGTATTTCGCTGCTATACATTTCCACGTGACGGTAAGCCACGTCTGAGCTATCATTTGTGATAGCCAGGTCGCTTCTGAAAAAGAGCTACTATATAGCTCTGTGGGCCTTACTGGTAAAATTAAAATAGTTTATCTATTGGACCTCTTTTGCCAGTATCAAAGTATAAAAATAAGAATAGCTTTAACCCTTTCTGGCAATAAAATAGGTCTTAAGATGTTCAAACACAAATCAAGTCTGCATTAACCACACGTACTTAATACTGGCAAAAGGTCCTATAGACATAACTGTTCAACCCGAGCTATGAATGCTCTGGCACTTGCATCGTCTTTGCGCCGTTCGCTTTTGGCATTCTCTGGTTTTACACTGGTAGTGAGACGAGGCCATAAAGAAGGCGTTGGTGAAGGCCCATGAGTTTCAAAGAGAATTCATGCATTATAATCGGAGTATGTTTAATCACAGGATACATCCTAACACAACTCCTATTTAATTGCTAGAAAGGGTAACCACCTATTATAATTTTTTTCAAACGTGCATATACTACGGGGAGCGGTGGCGCAGCGGTTAGCACCCCGCGTTATAATTATGAAGCCGCATTTGTCTCAAGTCTGTTAAAGGCTATGACAGGGATTCTCTGTCTCTGCGCTGACAGTCATAGGACACTCTTGCGAATGCGACTTTATCCTGGCGGCTTGCGTTATCACCCGTTTGCACAAAATCAACTTGCAAATTCCAAAAAATCTATATGCATTTATACATATGGTTTAGTTACGAGTGGAGGAGGAGGAGTAGCAGGAGGTAATGCAAGCACCTGCAGCTACCGCAGCGGGCAGCGTGCCCTGAGCGACGTGCGGCATCATGATGAGCTTGGGCAGCAGCCAGGTGTTGTAGGACCACACGAACACGATGGAGCCGAGGCAGAGCCAGCCCATAGGGTCACACACCGTGTGAATCCGGCACGCCATCGGAAGGAGGGGGCAACACTGCAACAGAGGCAACGCAACAGAACGAATGAATAAATAAGCGGGCAATACCATCAAACATGTCCGTCCTGAGAGAGAGATCGGTCCCACTCTCCCACTCGAGGTCGTATTCGTGAAGCAGAAATTGACGAACTCTGGGCACGTTGCGAGGACCTCTGGACCAGAGGAATCGGTCTTGCTTGGGATGAAGAAGGCGGCCAGCAACCACACCCGGCCGCTTGTCTCTTGAGTGGCGATGTTTAGACACACGGCACCCAGGTACTCCTTTGTGGCTGAGTCGGCCTAGGGGAGGAGGCCCAGGAACCGGTTCAGATGATCGTCACCGGCGTTGGACCGTGAGCGGGAATGGAACTCGGTTCGGAGGGGTTCCGTAGCGCAAACCGCTGCGCCACCGCTCCCCAAGACCTGCTCCCACGCACACCTCTCGGTAGGCCACGTGTGGTGGGGTACAATGTGGGTAACTCCGACGTCTTCCATCACGCCTGGTCAGAGTGGAAGAGTAGACCAAGCACCACCTGGCCTCGTGGGTAACTCCCTACTCTCTTCCTTCACGCCTGGTCAGAGTGGAAGAGTAGGCCAAGCACCACCTGGTCTCGTGGGTAACTCCTACCCTCTTCCAACACGCCTGGTCAGAGTGGAAGAGTAGGCCAAGCACCACCTGGTCACGTGGGTAACTCCCTACTCTCTTCCTTCACGTCTGGTAAGAGTGGAAGAGTAGGCCAAGCACCACCTGGTCACGTGGGTAACTCCCTACTCTCTTCCATCACGCCTGGTCAGAGTGGAAGAGTAGGCCAAGCACCACCTGGTCTCGTGGTTGACTCCCTACTCTCTTCCTTCACGTCTGGTCAGAGTGGAAGAGTAGGCCAAGCACCACCTGGTCACGTGGTAACTCCCTACTCTCTTCCAACACGTCTGGTCAGAGTGGAAGAGTAGGCCAAGCACCACCTGGTCTCGTGGTTGACTTCCTACTCTCTTCCTTCACGTCTGGTCAGAGTGGAAGAGTAGGCCAAGCACCCTCTAGTGGAGGAGCTTCTGGCAGCAGGGCCTTGCAGCAAGGAAATTGCAGTGGCTGCGCCTTGAGGTGCTTTAAGGCTTTAAGCGACCAGTTAGTCCAGTGAAGTTGTATTCGATAGTAAATTTAAACTATTTAAGAAAACAAAAACGTGGAACGTTTACGTGTCGAAAGCAAAGAACAACAATACGCAATTAAATTTTAAAAATAGAACTTTAGTTTATCGCGACATTTACCTCAGCAGGTAAAATTCGCTTGGCGTCGAATAGAAAAAAACGACGTTGATCGACCGACGTAATAATAATAACAACAACAACAAAGTTACAAACGTGAGACATTACCGTGTGTACGATGAAGTTGAATTAAATGCGAGGATCGTTTTTAAAAAAAAATAAAAAAATTCCGTCGTCGGCGTCGTCAATGGCGACACCCAATGCAGGAAGCGACGGCCGCGTTACCTCACGCGAGGCGACACTTTTGTGGTTTATTGTTGCTGCTGCTGCATACAAACTCACGAAACTAACGACGTGCGTTTACAGCAGCCTCTGATTATGTTGTGTGTTGTTGTTGTTAACGTTTGTAAAAAGAAAAGCCAGCAAGCGGTGTTTAAACGTCACTGTCGAGATCCCTCATAACTTGAACCGCTGTGACGTCAACTTCTTCGATAGCGGGGGCGGGGCGGTGGGGGGGGCGGGGCGATGGGGGGGGGGCGGTGGGGAGGGGCGGGGCGGAGGGGCGGGCGGTGAGGGCGGGGCGGTGGGGGGGGGGCGGTGGGGAGGGGCGGGGCGATGAGGGGGCGGGCGGTGGGGCGGGCGGTGGNGGGGGGGCTGTGAGACAACACAGAGACACACAGAGAGAGGAGACGAGAGAGACACACAGAGAGAGAGAGACAACAGAGAGAGAGAGACAATAGACACACACAGACAGAGCAGAGAGAGACGAGACGGAGAGGAGCAGAGAGAGACACACACATAGGAGAGAGNCGAGACGAGAGAGGGACAGAGCAGAGAGAGACAACACAGAGCAGAGAGAGGGAGAGACACACAGAGACAACACAGAGACACACAGAGAGAGACACATCACACAGACACACAGAGACACACAGAGAGAGACACACAGAGACACACAGAGAGAGGCACACACATAGACACACAGAGAGAGAGACACACAGAGACACACAGAGAGAGGCACACCACATAGACACACAGACAGACACACAAGCAGAGAGAGACAACACAGAGACACACAGAGAGAGACACACAGAGACACACAGAGAGAGGCACACACATAGACACACAGAGAGAGAGACACACAGAGACACACAGAGAGAGGCACACCACATAGACACACAGACAGACACACAAGCAGAGAGAGACAACACAGATACACACAGAGACACACAGAGACACACAGAGAGAGACACACACATAGACACACACAGAGAGACACACAGAGACACACAGAGAGAGACACACCACATAGACACACACAGACAGACAAGCAGAGAGAGACAACACAGAGACACACAGAGAGAGACACACACATAAACACACAGAGAGACACACAGAGACAACACAGAGACACACAGAGAGAGACACACCACACAGACACACAGACAGACACACAAGCTGAGAGAGACAACACAGAGACACACAGAGAGAGGCACACCACATAGACACACAGACGGACAAGCAGAGAGAGACAACACAAAGACACACAGAGAGAGGCACACCACATAGACACACAGACAGACACACAAGCAGAGAGAGACACACACAGAGATACACAGAGAGAGACACACAACACAGACAAACACAGACAGACACAGAGAGAGAGACACAACATAGACGCACAGACAGACACACAAGCAGAGAGACAACACAGAGACACAGAGAGACACACAACATAGACACACAGAGAGACACAACATAGACACACAACAGAGACACACAGAGAGAGACACACAACACAGACCGACACACACGCAGAGACAACACAGAGACAGAGAGAAACACAACATAGACACACAGAGACTAAAACAGCTCAGTAGTGGGCCGTACCTTGTAAAATAAAAACAATAGCTTGTTTTAGCTAGTTCATCAATAACAGGGTCATTGCCCGAAACGTCGCCCTATTTTATGTTGTTGTTATTGTCTCAATTTTGCTGTGCCTGTGCAACCGCTGTCAAAGTTAAGCACAACTTTTTGCGCATTCAAATATTAAAGCTCCCCGACGACTCGACTTTGCGCAAACTGTATAAAGATGTCCAACTTAAGTCAACAGCGGCATTAGGGAGGGAATGTTGTGAAACGAAAAAGCATAAATCCGCAAAAATAGCTTCCAGAAATTTCTCCAACCCTCAGCTACAACGTTAAACAAACACACACGCAC